>BQKN01037204.1:10499-32471 GCA_022839385.1 Asparagus kiusianus
AAAAAAAAAACTCTTCACTTCAATGTGATTCTATCTTATAAAGTCTAAGCTGACTGAGTAATTAAACCCAAGGAGTATTTTCATACTTAATGACTTAATGACCTAAGCCTCGGGGTGAGCATCGGTCGGTTCGGTTTGGTTTTTACCAAAATTTGAACAACCAAACCGAACCGCCTACAATTCAAAACTGAACCGAACCGTTGCAAGTCGGTTCGGTGCGGTTCGGTTCGGTTTGTTCGGTTCTAACTTTATCAAGTATATGGTGTATACAGCTTGGACCAATGTAATTTAAAGGTGCAAACATATATCTGAAATCTGAATCATTTCTTAAATTGATTGCGTGTAGCTTCTCAGTGTATTACACACAATAATCTTTGTGTGTGGCGATTTTTAAGGAGCTGGTTAAGTGAAGAGATCAATTAAATAATTAACTATTAAAATAATGTGATTATAAACAATAGGACACCAGATGAATTTCTTTTCAGCTCGCATTTATGGCTGAGTCGTCATGCCTCAAATCCAATTGCTGAGAACTCGCCCCTCTCATACGATAACAAAGTTGATCAACAACCTTAATTAGGCTGACTGTGTGATCAAATCAAATGTCATTAAAAGTTGAATCTGGGCTTGTTCTTCAAAGTACTGAAACCAAAATCGAAATGAAGGCAATGAGAAAGAGAGAAATAAAGAAAGAACATCCTCATCAGAATACATTGAATTTTACTGGACTGCTAGAAACAACATCATAATACATTGAATTTTAATAAGCAGTCGCCATCCTCATCTTGGCCCTGTAATATACAAAAAAAAAAAAGCAAATGTGTGTGTGACGAACAATGAGATACAGACAAACAACAACTATTCATTCTAAAAACACCAAAATTACCAAACTATGTCATCAATGTGTGTGTGACCAACTTAGTTATTTTCCTGCATACATGTGAGCTTATGATCATTGCACAGGCGCATAGAATTTGGGTAATGGAAAAGGAACAAGTATGAAGATCTCTGCTAATATGTCATCAATGTGTGTGTGACCAACTTAGTTATGTGTATGTCATCAATTTGGACGATCGCTTCTGTTCATATGATAGACATGCCTTGAAAGCTATATAAACAAAAATCATGCATACTGAGCACATATTACCCATGGTAAATTGGTTGCAAAATTAACACTTTTCCAACAATACAACTAAAGAGGTTTCTTGATGCATCAGTTAGATCTATTGAGATATCAGTAACCTTGATGCTTCTTTTTCAAAAAAAAAAAAACTGTTTCTGCTGAAAATTAAACGGGAATAAGTGTTAGAAAATGCACTACTTCAGTGGAAGTCCATGCCCCCAATCTCCGATAAAATAACTAGTGAAATCCTATAGGAAAGTTCCCTCCTTTTGCTTATTTTTCATACAATACACTGATTTGGCGATCACCCATTTGGCCATTTTAGTCCAACAAATCCTCAAACCCCAAAAATTGCTGTAAAAACGATTCAAGGATCTCAGCGCGAGTTTTTCTCGGTTAACAATACACATCTCAAAAACTTAGTGAAGGAAGAGAGATCAAAAGATTGAACCTTTCGGTAGTGTCAACGTTTTCAGAGACGGAATCGGAGCAAGCGAACTGGAGAGCGGCGGCGGCTGGATTGCAGCGGTGACGGAGACAGAGGGCGTTGACGGAGGGCGGCTGGATCTGGAGCGACGGCGGCTGGATCTGGAGCGACGGCGGCTGGATCGCAGCGGTGACGGAGCCGGAGACGGAGGGCGTTGACGGAGGGCGGTAGGGATGGACTATGGAGCGACGGCGGCGGCTGGATCTGAGGTTGGAATGGAATGGAGAAGATTTTGGAGAGTTAGGTTAGATTTTGGGAATTTATCATGAGGGAACAGTGAACACGGGTCGGGTTATTAACTGCGTATGGTTAATGGCGGTCGGTTCGGGCAGTTCGGGTTGAAAATTTTTCAACCCGACCCGAACCGGCTGAGTGTTAAAACCGAACCGAACCGCTGATTTTCGGTCGGTTCGATCGGTTTTTTCGGTTTGGACCGAACCGTGCTCACCCCTACCTAAGCCCAATTAGATTAGGATCCATTGGCCCAAAACTCGTTGAATGGTCACTTAGAAAGCCCGTTAAAGTAGAAAAAAAACCACCAATGAAGAAAGAGTTAAAAATAATAATAATAAATAAATAAATAAATAAAATAAAAAATAAAAATAAAAATACTAATAAATGTTTTATATATATAGTTATATTTGTATATATGATCTTGAAAAATATTTTAGATCAAGCAACTTGAAAATTATTTAAAACAAAGAGTTATTAGCATGTTCTTTACAAAACTTTTAAATTAAATTTCTAAGTTTGGCTTAGTTTTGTATTGCTACAATGAGAAGATTTTTTAGGAAATTTACCTTAGAGTTATTTATAAAAATATTTTCTTGAGTATTAACTAGGTTCAATTAGATTGTCTAAAATTATCAAGTAGATTGAGTTATTCATTGACCTCTTTAAATTGGCAACTTGACCGAATTTTGTGGGTATATTCACTGCAAACCCTCACGAGACTACAAATCGTCCACTAGGACAATTTAGGGGTTTAAAGGCTTGTTGTATGTGCTAAATATAACCGTGATTCCTGCGAATGTGAGTTAGGTTTTCTTTCCTTTTTCTTTCTTTGCTAGAGAATTAGCAAAAGTTTAGGTGTAGGGGTATTTGATAATCATATTTTATTATAATTTTATACCATCATTATTTATTTTATATGAATAAATATGTCACTAATAATTGTTTTTATCTTTAATTACAGATTAATAAAAAATAAAAAGCCCAATATCTCTTCTCTCAACAAAGCCAATGAATTAATGAAGAATATATGCAAATACATGAAAGAGCCCAAGCCTAAGTCCAAAAGCCCAAAGCCAAAGCCAAAAGAAAGAGGAAATCAACGGATTGCAAAAGGAGGCATATGGGTATCGATGCTAGCATCGATACCCATATCGATACCAGCATCGATGCTGGTATCGATACCTACGGGATGACAGTTACACATCAAAGGCTGAAATTTGCTTGTTTTATATAAGATTTCAATCCAATGGCTCTTATTCACTGATGTTTACTATCAATAGGGGTAGAGAGTGAGGGGTTGAGGGTGTGAAAAATTTTGTATCTCCTTTTGGAGAGGAGGGTTACTCTTAATTGAGAAGACCTTCCTAATTTATAACTTTTTGTTACAATTAATAAAAGATTTTTTTTCACCACGTTAAGTTTTCTTCTCTTTGTTGGATGATGAAGATGGAGATGAAGATTAATTTGGAGGTTTGTTTTTCTTATTTTCTCTTTTATTTCTTTTCTTATTGCTTAGTAGCTTAGATTTATTTACATGCTTGTAGTTAGATTTTATTTTTTTATTTAAATAGCCAAGAGGCTAGAACCCTCTTGTCTTAGATTTATTTCATGCTTATAGATTAGATTTATCTCATGCTTATAAAGTAGATTTATTTTCTTGTATTTAATTCTTACAATTTATTTTGTAGTTTAGATTTTATAATTTATTTTATAGTTAGATTTTAATTTCTTGCACTATTCGCCTTGAGGCTAGAATCCTCTTGGGTTTAGTTTTTCTTTTTGTTCGTTTTTATTTTTTTTGATTCGCCTTTAGGCTAGAACCCTCTAAGGAATCACCATTTTCTAAGAAGTGGATTCAATTCTAGATTACCCATATCTTTAATTGAATCCGTCATCTTTACTTTCTTGAATTTTATTTTTATTCTTGATTTTCCTTTTTGATTCTTGATTTTATTCATCTCTCCTTGTGAAAATCATTCATTCATTGTCACACCCACTCTCACTTATATTTTGCGCCTATTTACACACCTTTTCATTCTCTCCATCTCTCCACAATCATATTCACTCATCACTCCTAATTGTCACGCACACAACATAAGAACAAATTTTAATTTTCTCCTACAAAACACCTTCCTCGTGGGATCGATAACTTTTTATACTATAACTTGATTGATTGTGCACTTGCAATTTTTGGGTATATGTTTATGCCACATCATGTGGCTTAATTGCCTATAGTTAAAATTTCAAGTTATCATATCTTGCTAATCTAGTTTTGAGATTTTTGTATATTGCTTGCATAACATATCATGGACATACAATGTGCACCTAGCTTAGGTTATGCTATTAATATCATTCCAAGAATTGATAATTTTTCTTATGCTCAATGGTGTGTTAGATTTAAACTTTTTGTTAGATCTAGACATTTCGATTTGTGGGAAGTTATTGATTATGCTTATGTTGTGCCCATATTAGAGAAATATAAATGGAGCAATAAAGATAAGAAAATGTTTATAATGAACAAGCTCTTGTTAGAAGTTTTACTTAATGCTTTTGATTCATCATTTTCTAACAAGCTTGATTCTTTTGATAGTGCTTATACATTGTGGAAATTCATAGAAGCACTTCAATGAAACTTGGAGGCTATCCAATAAGCTTTGGGAGGATCCTCCAAGTTCAAGTGGAGCGTCATCATATATACTGCCAGTAGGCGATAGCCCTAGTGGGGTATGCGAGTCCGAATCCGAATATGATTTAACTATTGATGAACTCGCTTGTGCCTATGATAGATTAATACATGTCTATAAGAAATTACACCATAATTTTGAAGAGATAAAAAGCAAGCATGTAACTTTAAAATTCGATCATGATTTGCTAGCATCTAAATTTGATACTATTTCTAGTGAGAATGTGATCCCTAAAGAAAATAATAAAAAATTAAAATTGGATCATATTTGTTAGCCCTTATATTTTGATGATGTTTTATAACCACCATTATCGGTACTAATTGCTTATTGAGTGCAAATATAGTGAATTCATATATCAAGCATGTTAGTGCCACTAATGGAGGATTTGATGGAATATGCGCTACAACGATGATATCTAAAGGAGAAGGAGGCATAGTGATGAAGCAACATTATTTCAAGAACACCAAATTCAATTAGAAGCTTCATCCAAACTCAAGCTATATTAAGACTCAAGAATTGTATTCTCGTGAGGATATTAGCTAGGTTTTATTTTCTCTCTAGTGCTAGATTATAGGCAAATAGTTTAGATTTCATCTGAAGCTGTTGGGATATCAACACACACGTTTTCATACTTATAATTTTGAACGTATTTCACAAAATACTATTTTTCACAAGTATGAGGACCTACTTACAAAATTCTTTTTCCAAACAATTTGTTTTTAGTATTAAAAATATTTTATAAAGTTTCATAATTTTCAGAGGTCAAATGAATATTTTACAAATAGTTTAAGTGAGTCAAAAATCAGTTTTTTGAGTGTATCAGTTTGCGGTCGACCGCCACGGTCAACCGCGCCTGAGCTCACTCGTCAGTAGGCGACAGAAACTCTCACGGTCGACCGTCGTGGTCGACCATAAGTAAAAAATTTCCCACGGTCGACCGTGAAAGTCTCTGGACTTTTGGTGAGTTTCTGAACTTCCTCGCGGTCGACCGCAAAGAATTCACGGTCGACCGCCGAATGGTTTAAACGGTAATCTCGTACAAATCTTCAGCGCCGTTTTCACACGATCTGGCGCTGTTCTGTTTCCAGGTTTTGGGGGATTGGGTATGGGTCTCAAACGGTTGTGTTTCTCTATTTAAACTCATATTCTTCTTCTTCTTTCTTGTCCCAGTTCTTTCAAAATCCTTAAGAGAACGTTTTCTTACAGAGCTTCATTTTCAAACCAGTTCTTCTGAGTTTTTTGTGTTTCACATCCCAGCTTCAGTGTTATCTTCTCTTTGCCATAGGGACATTGTAAAGAGAGAATTCTTACACCATTTCTACTATTTTGAGAGCTTTATCTTGTGTAGATCAATTGTGTGGGAGTGTGATCTAGTGAGATCAACTGTGTAGTGTGAGATCGTGAGGGGATCGCTGTGTAGAAGAAGTTTCGGCTTTCAAACCGGATTGTGTAGTGGATTTCTCCTCAAGAGTGGGGAGCGGGGACGTAGGTCAGCGGACCGAACCTCGTTAACACATCGCGCGTCACAGGATAACGATTCCTAACCCTATCTCCTCTATTTTGATTGTTTTTGGATATTGTGTTTTGTTTGTCTTAATTTTATTGCACTATTATAGCCTTGTGACCCTAATCACCCCCCCTCTAGGGTCCAACAATTGGTATCAGAGCTTGCTCTCTATATTAGTTTTTGGTTTAATCACCTTAAAGAAAAGATCCTATGGAGGCTTCATTGAATGTGTATATGCTAGAAGGATAGTCCATCACTAGACCACCTCTTTTCACCGGTAGTAATTTTTCTTATTGGAAGGCTAGGATGAGGATTTACCTTCGTTGCATTGACCTTGACATCCTAGAACTCATAGAGAAAAAATATGTAGAAAAGCCCAAAGTCGGGACTATGACCGATGGAGAAAGGCACCAAGCCAATCTCAATGCAAAGGCTATGAATGCTTTAATTTGCGGTCTTTCCCCCAATGAATATAATAGGGTTTCCACTTGTGCAACTGCATACGAAATATGGGTGAAATTATGTATTACACATGAAGGAACCCCCCAAGTTAAGGAATCAAAAATTAGTGGGCTTATGCATGAATATGAGTTATTTCAAATGCTTCCAAATGAATCAATTGATGCTATGTTTTCTCCCTTCACTAACATTATCAATGAATTGCATGGTCTAAATAAGAAATTGACTATTCAAGAAACGAACTACAAGATTCTCCGTTCATTGACTCCGATGTGGGAACCCAAGGCGACGGCAATAGAAGAAGCTCATGACCTTACCACTCTACCTCCTGATGGCCTCATCGGCAAGCTCAAGGTTCATGAGAAAAAGCTCAAGAGAAAGGAGAAGGAGGAAGTGCCCTCACGGGAAGTTGAGGATCCATCACCAAAATTGAAGACCATAGTCTCAAAGGGGCTAGTGATAACTCCTCTTCATCATCGGATAGTGAAGTTGATTTTTCTAGAGAAGTGGCTCATCTCTCTAGAAGAATTTCTAGACTTATAAAAATGAATAAGAAATTTAACCCCCGATCTAACAACAAATTTTCTTCATGTGTAGGAAAATATTTTGAATGTAATGAACCAGGCCATATCGCTAAGGATTGCCCAAGGCTCAAGGAGAAGTACATGAAATACAAGAAGAAGAAGGCCATGTATGCCGGATGGGAGGAATCCGAACCAAGTGATTCAGATAGTAATGAAGAAGGAGCTAAACTTGCTCTTCATGATCCCAATGTTTGCTTCATGGCCCTTGAACATGAGGTAATATCCGACACCGAGAGTGAATCTTTTTACATGCAATGTGATCTAGCTACGGCTCTAGAAGAATTGAACATTGAATTTAAAAGAATGTCAAAGGAATTTTCTTCTTTTAATAAGTTGCATGCTTATTGTGATGTGAAACTTGAACAACTAGAAACCTCTCTTGCTCTAAAAGATGAATTGCTAGGAGATCTCGATTTCGAGAACAAGCAATTAAGATCCAAGATTGAAAGACTAGAAATTGAGAGTGGTAGGATTAGACCCACTCATGCTTATGCTAATCATCATCATCACCATGGTAGAAATAGGTTTCATGGTTCTCATGCTCATACATACAAAAGAAATTTTGTGTGCACATATTGCATGAAACATGGTCATATTTCCACTCATTGTAGAATTAAAGATAATTATGAATTTTATGGATTGACATGGATACCCAAAGGTACCAAGTTGACTAACCACCAAGGACCCAAGTTTTGGGTACCTAAAGTTACTGCACCTTCCTCTCCTGTAAGGAACATCACGGCAACGACGTAGAGAGATGTGGTACCTTGATAGTGGTTGCTCTCATCATATGACGGGCAATAAAGAGTTATTTGTAACCCTATCAATGATTGAAGGAAGTAGCGTCTCCTTCGGTGGTGGTGAGAAAGGTAAAATCGTTGGTATTGGCTCTATTGGTAAGAAACCCTCACCTGTTATAGAAGATATTTATTTGGTAAATGGTTTGAATCATAATCTTCTTAGCATTAGCCAATTGAGTAATAAAGGTTTTGATATTTCCTTTAAACCGGACAAATGCATTATTAGTATGAATGAAAAAATTGTTTTTGTTGCTAATCGAAAATCTAATGTGTACATTTTTTAGATGAATGAATTAGTGAATCAAGATGTGAAGTGCCTTGCGGCAATTGATGAAAACCCTTAGATTTGGCATAAGAGGCTTGGACATGCAAACATGGAATTAATATCAAAATTGTCTAAGAGGAATCTTGTAAAAGGGTTACCTAACTTGCACTTCATCAAAGATACCATATGTGAAGATTGTGCCAAAGTTAAACAAACAAAATCTTCTTTCAAATCCATCAATGATGTATCGACTTCTAAACCTTTACAATTACTTCATCTTGATTTATTTGGTCCTATGCGTGTTACCTCTCTTGGAGGCAAACACTATGTATTTGTGATTATTGATGATTTTTCTCGGTTTACATGGATAATATTTCTTGCAAACAAAAGTGATTGTTTTGAAGAGTTTTCTAATCATGTCAAAAGAATTAAAAAATAAAAAAGATTTGAAAGTTGTTAAAATAAGAAGTGATCATAGTGGTGAATTTTAAAATAATTTTTTCTATGAATTTTGTGCTCATGATGGTATAACTCACATGTTTTTCGCTCCTAGAACACCACAACAAAATGGTGTTGTTGAACAGAAAAATCGCACCATACAAGAGATGGCACGCACTATGCTAAATTCATTTGATTTGCTAAAATATTTTTGGGCAGAAGCGATCAATACGACTTGCCATGTTTTAAATCATGTTTTAATTAGACCAAAGCTTAAGAAAACTCCTTATGAATTATTTTATGGAAAAACTCTTTTTATTGGTTATTTTCGTATCTTTTGTTGCAAATGTTTTATTTTAAATACAAAAGATCATCATGATAAATTTGATTCCAAAATTGATGTTGGTATTTTCTTAGGTTATGTACCTCGAAGTAAGGCTTATAGGGTCTTCAACAAACGAACTCTCATTGTTGAAGAATCTATAAACGTTACTTTTGATGAGACTAATGTTGGTTCTCAAGTTGTTTTACCTAGGAAAGATCATGATGATGATGTTGAGGGAGGATTGGACCTTTTACAAATCAATGATACACCCTCTATAGAAGCACAAAAGGATGTGGATAGCTCCAATGCTCATGAACAAGTTGAACTTCCTGAAGCGTGGAAATTCACATCAAACCATCCAAAGGAACAAATTAGTGGGAGCCCTTCAAAAGGAGTTGTTACTCGCTCAAAAGCTTTGAGTGAGTGTGGTAATGTTGCTTTCTTATCTCAACTAGAGCCTAAAAAGATTAATGATGCTTTAAATGATGAATTTTGGGTTTTGGCTATGCATGATGAACTAAACAATTTTAAAATAAATGATGTTTGGAAACTAGTTCCTAGACCTAACAATGCTAGTGTTATTGGTACAAAATGGGTTTTTAGAAACAAACTTGATGAACATGGCATTGTTGCTAGAAATAAAGCTCGTTTGGTTGCCCAAGGATACAATCAAGAGGAGGGCATAGATGATGACGAAACCTTTGCACCGGTTGCAAGGTTGGAATCTATTAGGATATTTTTGCTATTTGCTAGCTTTAAAGATTTCAAATTATTTCAAATGGATGTTAAAAGTGCCTTTTTAAATGGTTTTATAGAAGAGGAAGTATATGTTGAGCAATCCCCCGGTTTTATAGATCATGCTTTTCCTAATCATGTCTACCTAGTTCAAAAAGCTCTATATGGGTTGAAACAAGCTCATAGAGCTTGGTATGCTCGCCTCTCTAGTTTTCTTGTTAAAAATGGTTTTTCAAAAGGAACAATTGATAACACTCTTTTTATGAGAAAAATGAAAAATGATTTTATTTTAGTTCAAATATATGTTGATGATATCATTTTCGGTGCTACTAATGAATCTTTGTACAAGGAATTTTCTAAAGTTATGCAAGATCACTTTGAGATGAGTATGATGGGAGAGTTTACATTCTTTCTCGGGTTCCAAGTCAAGCAAACTAAGGATGGGATATTCATTTCTCAAAGCAAGTATGCTAAGGAATTGGTGAAGAAATTTAATTTGGAGAATTCTAAGCATGTGCCTACTCCCATGAGTACAAGTGTAAAGCTTGATGCGGATGAAAATGGTAAGGACGTGGACCAAAAACTATACCGAGGTATGATAGGTAGTCTTCTTTATCTCACCGCTAGTAGACCCGATATCATGTTTAGTGTGTGTGCATGTGCACGTTTTCAAACTTCTCCTAAAGCATCTCATTTAATTGTGGTTAAAAGGATCATTAAGTATGTTAATGAAACTTTTAATCTTGGTTTATTTTATCCAAAGAACACCTCTTTTGATTTATATGGTTTTTGTGATGCCGACTTTACCGGATGTAAGGTAGATCGCAAGAGTACGAGTGGAACATGTCAATTCTTAGGAAATTCACTTATTTCTTGTGCTTCCAAGAAACAAAATTGTGTTGCATTGTCCACTACGGAAGCGGAATACATTGCCGCCGGCTTATGTTGTGCCCAAGTTTTGTGGATGAAACAAAGCTTGGTTGACTATGATTTAACTTTTCAAAATATAAAAATCTTTTGTGATAACACGAGTGCTATAAATATTTCCAAAATTTCGATTTTGCATTCTAGAACCAAGCATATTGATGTGTGCCATCATTTCTTACGTGATCATGTAGAGAAACAAGATGTATCCCTAGTGTTTGTTAACACAAAATCTCAATTAGCGGATATATTTACTAAGCCTCTTGGTGAGGATGATTTTTGTCGCATAAGAAATGGCTTGGGCTTATGCAATATGTGAAAGTTCTATTTGCTTGCGTGTTTAGTTGCACTTTGCAAGCATTTCTCTTTACCCAATTTTTGATGGTGACAAAGGGGGAGAGAAATCTCCTCATTTGTTGCACATACTTAGGGGGAGCTCATAGATAGGGGGAGCACCTATCTATAAGCTATTGTTTATTTTTGCTCTTATATAATGGTTGGTTGTCATCATCCAAAAGGGGGAGATTGTTAGCCCTTATGTTTTGATGATGTTTTACAATCACCATTATCGATACTAATTGCTTATTGAGTACAAATGTAGTGAATTCATATATCAAGCATGTTAGTGCCACTAATGGAGGATTGGATAGAATATGCGTTATAACGATGATATCTGAAAGAGGAGGAGGCATAGTGATGAAGCAACATTATTTCAAGAACACCAAATTCAATTAGAAGCTTCATCCAAACTCAAGACTCAAGAATTGTATTCTCCTGAGGATATTAGCTAGGTTTTATTTTCTCTCTAGTGCTAGATTGTAGGCAAATAGTTTAGATTTCATCTGAAGCTGTTGGGATATCAACACACACGTTTTCATACTTATAGTTTTGAACGTATTTCACAAAATGCTATTTTTCACAAGTATGAGGACCTATTTGCAAAATTCTTTTTCCAAACAATTTGTTTTTTGTATTAAAAACATTTTACAAAGTTTTATAATTTTCAGAGGTCAAATGAATATTTTACAAATAGTTTAAGTGAGTCAAAAATTAGTTTTTTGAGTGTATCAGTTTGCGGTCGACCGCCACGGTTGACCGCGCCTGAGCTCACTTGTCAGTAGGCGACAGAAACTCTCACGGTCGACCGTAATCAAAAAATTTCCCACGTTCGACCGCCACGGTCGACCGCGAAAGTCTCTGGACTTTTGGTGAGTTTCTGAACTGCCTCACGGTCGACCGCGAAGAATTCACGGTCGACCGCCGAATGGTTTAAATGGTAATCTCGTACAAATCTTCAGCACCGTTTTACACGATCTGGCGCTGTTCTGTTTCTAGGTTTTGGGAGATTGGGTATGGGTCTCAAACATCTGTGTTTCTCTATTTAAACTCATCTTCTTCTTCTTCTTCCTTGTCCCAGTTCTTTCAAAATCCTTAAGAGAACGTTTTCTTACAGAGCTTTATTTTCAAACCAGTTCTTCTGAGTTTTTTGTGTTTCACATCCCAGCTTCAGTGTTATCTTCTCTTTGCCATAGGGATATTATAAAGAGAGGATTCTTACACCATTTCTACTATTTTGAGAGCTTGATCTTGTGTAGATCAATTGTGTGGGAGTGTGATCTAGTGAGATCAACTGTGTAGTGTGAGATCGTGAGGGGATCGCTGTGTAGAAGAAATTCCGGCTTCCAAACCGGGTTGTGTAGTGGATTTCTCCTCGAGAGTGGGGAGCGGGGATGTAGGTCAGCGGACCGAACTTTGTTAACACATCGCGCGTCATAGTATAACGATTCCTAACCTTATCTCCTCTATTTTGATTGCTTTTGGATATTTTGTTTTGCTTGTCATAATTTTATTGTACTATTATAGCCTTGTGACCCTAATCACCCCCCTCTAGGGTCCAACAATATTATCTTGAGCTCCAAAGTTGCTAGCTTAATTCTTAAGAAGAATGATGCAATATTAGAAGTAGAGTCTATTAGAAATGAATTTACGTCATTTAAAAATGATTATGTTTGCTCTACTTTCATTGTCAATGCAAATATGCCTAATGATAAGTTGAATCAAATGAAAAACCGTATATCTTCTTTAGATTCAACCCTTAAAACATGCATTGTAAATAATAACAAGCTTATGAACTTGTGTGCAAAGTCCCGTGTAAATTCTTCCAATAGTCCTAAACACTATGCACACATGTATAACAAAGTTTATAAGTGTACTATTTGCAGCCGTAAAGACCATCTTGCTAAAATTTGTTATAATGCACAAAAACCATCAAAATCCAATAATATTGACACTTGTACATTCCATCAAGCTTCATCACATCATAGACATACATGCACATAAAATTCACCATAAGCATGCTCATGTGTACAAATGTGATTATTGTGGTAGACTTGATCATTTGACCAAATTTTGTTTTTGTTTGAAAAGAGTTTCTCATTTGTAAAATGAATTTAAAAGACCATTATATTTGCAAATGAATTCTGTGCACCTCCACAAAGTCAACATAAACAAATGCACTCTTTTCATTGCACGTGTTGCAATTGAAAGGGCCATTTATATAATTATTTATACGGGTGTATCTTCTATTCGGAACTCGATCCTCATGGGAGCCTGAGGATAGATGATTCTCATGGTAGCTTGAGAATAGAGGTGTAAAACAACACAATAAAACGCAGGTTGAAGCGTGGACCGAGACGGCGAATCAGAGAATCGAAGCATTCAGTTTTCAGCCCGTGAGTCGACTCATAACAGTCATGAGTCGACTCATCAGGTTCAGTCGACTTATGCCTATCATAAGTCGACTCATAAAACTCAGCCGTTTTAGCAAAAGTCTCTGACCAGTCGACTCATCACTGTATGAGTCGACCCATGTGTCATGAGTCGACTCATGACTGTCATGAGTTGACTCACGAAGCCCAGCAGGTGTTGACATAGTTTCTGACCAGTCGACTCATGACTGTCATGAGTCGACCCATATGACATAAGTCGACTCATACAAACACGTGAGTCGATTCATCGATGGTTTCCTAGTTCGTTTGGGTTTCTGTCTGCACGAATTTCTTTGGGGATTGTGCTTGGTTATTTACGACTTTATCATCCACGTTGTTCCACATATAAAAGGGATTGTTTTAGGGTTTTAAAACAATCAACAGAGCTTAGATTGTATGGGGAGAATTGAGAGAGATTGTTCTTCAATTCTAGTGAGATTGTGAGAGATTGTAAGTTATTTTATTCTCATAATCTAGAGAATGTATTTTCCTTCGCCACCACTGAATTGTTCTTGTGTTCTTGTTATTTTCTTCTCAACCCATCTTTGATAATTCCGCGATCAAAGGTGCTCGCACGGCAACTCATATCAAATCGGTATCAGAGCAATCGGATCCTATGAATGGGGAACCTGTGTATGGTCCTTACTCGATCGTAATACAAGAAGCTTGGCGAGATCCTTACTTCATTAGAAGGAGTCCAGAAATTAAGGAAGGAGAGGAAGACTGAAGGGGATAATTCAGCAAGGCTTGATCCAATGGTGAAACAGATCGAGATGATCGGTTCTACACTCAATCAGCTCATAGGTCTCATATATGAAAAGGACAAAAAGGGAGAATCTTCGCCGAAGGGCAAGAAGAAACTCGAAGAGTCCGATGGAGAGGGCGAGAAAACTGATTCTAAGGAGGAAGCCGATTTTGTTAAGACTTCTCCACATCAAGGGGGTAAAAACTACTACCAGAACTTGAAAATTGATTTCAATGTGGAGATTCTTGTTTATGATGGGAGTATCAATATGGAGAAGCTCGATGATTGGATTGAACGTAGGGAGATGTATTTCACTCTATGGGTATTCATCCAATGAGAAGATTGTGTTCGCGACTTTGAAGCTTTCGGGGCACGCGTTGACGTGGTGAAAATCCTACTGTAAGCAGGAGAAAAAGACGGTATCATGGAACAAGTTTAAGGAGCTACTGAGGAATCAATTCTATCCAGTGGGGTTCCTTGAAGAGCATTGGGGCTTGCGCCAAAGATTCAATCAGACCGTTCAAGAGTATACAACGGAGTTCTAGCAGTAGGCAATGGTTCTAAACGTCACGACGGACGAATACTCCATCTTCATAAAGTACATGGCGGGTCTGAACGATTACATCCGGAAGGAGATGAAGTTATTCATAGTCGAGTCCATTGCTGAAGCGAGTGTGAAGGCCATTGCCATTGAGGGCAAGCAAAAGAAGGGCAACGAGACGAAGGGAGATTCCAAACAGACGGGTAGCAAGTCAAGTGGCTCTCAGCCTAGAGAAGAGAAGAAGAAGGGTGATTCAGGGAAGGCAGGGTTGACATGCAATCACTGCAAACAGACATGACACATAGCTGATCGTTGCTTGGAGAAG
Organism: Asparagus kiusianus; assembly: GCA_022839385.1. NCBI lineage: Eukaryota > Viridiplantae > Streptophyta > Magnoliopsida > Asparagales > Asparagaceae > Asparagus > Asparagus kiusianus. The sequence continues at coordinate 25,444 of BQKN01037204.1, forward strand.
TATGCTCATCTGAAGCCGAAGGGATTGAAGAAGGAGGAGGAGAAGGCATACGTGGTAGCGCATGGTCCGAATTGAGTCCCCGGGATGACAGAACTCAACGGCAGCCTCAACCTTATAACGAGGAAGCATGCCACAACAGAGGACGAAGACCCGAGGGAGCAGCTCTTTGTTTTGAAGTTGTAAGTCAAGACCAGCTTGGTTGATGCTATAGTGGATCCAGGGAGCCAAAAAAATTTGATATCCGAGGCCTTGGTTCAGAAGCTGGGATTGAAGACGATCAAACATCCGAAACCCTATCCTTTGGGGTGGATTCAGAAGGAGGCGGGATTGAGTGTGATTGTAGGCTGTCTAAAAAATCACAATAGATAGCTGATCCCCACGAGGCAATGGTTCCTTACAATCAAGAAGCAGAATTCATCCTTACAATCAAAACTGAAGAGATTTCTAAGTCATTACATCCGCAGCATTATAATCGCTACAAACACGACCACATATTTGAGATGATTGATCTTGATGGTTGTGACAACAACATGACCAATATTATATTAGCAACTATTAGAGATGCTGATGAGCAGTATAATAATTTCAGAAATAAAATGTTGGACTTAGTTGATGAGTTGCTTGGTAGAGAGCTGTGGGTAAATATTCACTGATTCCCATCAGGTCACAACAATGGAAGCTACGATCAAATAGCTGCCGTGCCGACAAACGAGGGTTGCAAAGAGAGGATTTTTCACATGGATCGAGAAGAGTTACGATTCAACGACGCTTCCGACAGCTGATGAAAATTCTATTCAGTGGCCTTCACAATCAACAGTGAGAGTTACAATCTGACGACTTTCACATCTTATGACAAGCAAAGATCAATAAGCAGTAGTCTTTGCAACGTCATAATGAACGCGGTTACAAGTCAATAACCCCTCTTAAACACAGAGTTCACCTCTGCGTTTCTCAAATTCAAAACGCACAGAAAATCCACCTGTGCGTCCTCCACCAGGCACCTAACTCTGTAACGCATAGTTAAACCCCAAAACGCATACATAATGAGCGTCCTAAACTCTTGACGCAGAGTTGGATTCTAACGCACAAGTGACCTGTGCGTTTCCAACTTCAAAATGCATATGGCCTGTGCGTTTCCAACCTTTGGCAAAGGTTTAACTCTGCGTCTCAGGCCTTAGACGCAGAGCTAAGGCCCAGAACGCCAAATCAGGCGTTTGACTTGTTCAAATACAAGTCGAACGGCCTCAAAACCGTTGTCCCACGTTCTGAGGGATTTTCGCCCACTTAGGAGCGGATTTAGGGGTTGGTTACACCCCTAATCCCCCTATAAATAACCACCTTACTCAACCAAGAGGGGGTTAATCGGTTCTGAGCAGAAAAACTGCATAGGGTTGACGTGTGCTGTTATCAAAACCACCTAAGGTTAGCAAATCTCAGCAGCTTCACACGGAGGAGGAGATTTCTCGGAAGATCAACAAACTACTTAGTAGTTAGTACATCAAATCCAAGGGGATCTCTTCATCAATAGCAAATCAACTTGGCTATTAACCGAATCTTCGGTTTTAACAACTCTGTTACAGAGTTTTCAACTCGCTCTGAGTTCTGAAAATTCACTAAGAGTTCGTGATTAACTTGCAATACAAGTTAATTACATCAATCAGTTATTCGGTTTTCAACAACTCTTTTCAGAGTCTCCAAACTCGTTCTGAGTTTCTTACACTCGTTAAGAGTTCTAAACCGAATTCATCAAACAAGTCAATTGTTCCAGTGAGATAGTACGGTCGGATCGTCAATGGAGAGCAATTTCGACGCGAGCATTCGAAGGAGGCACTCCATCGCTACCAAGAAGAACCCAGTTTTAAACAAAGGGGAGAATCAAATTCATTCTCCTCTTTTTTGTAATCGGAATCCAAATTGTAATCGATTTTGAGAGAATACAAGTCAAATTTTCTTTCATTGTCTTTTTACATCAAATTTCCAACAAATAAAAGATGGTGACTCCGCTGGGGACTAGCTTCTCTGATGACGAAGTGGTGGTGCAATCCGACGTCCACCTCACCGGAACCACCGTCGAAACTCTTGTCGTAGAGTTCGACCAAGCTAAGTACGAGGAGGCTCTCTCCTCCGGATCGCTTAGCCCTAAAGCTAAGCGTGATATTCGTAAGACCTCTAAGGAGGTCATGACTACTGCTGAGATGCCAAAGAAAGCCCTCTCCTTTGGCCAAGACCTTAAACTCGCTCTGCGAGTTGAAGACTCTACGCCCTTATCACTACGACGTATAATAGGTCAAAAGAGACCTATGGTGGAGGAAAATCCAATCAACGCCGACGATGCAGCGGCCAAGGCGTTGAAACAAGCCAAGAAAAACGCTGCTCGACGAAGGAGAAGATCCATACGCCGAGCATATTTGCGGAATAGTCGAGCTACTGCTCAACGCAAAGACTGCGTTTCTGAGTCTTTTCCCGAATGGTGCGTTTCTGCTCCAGAACGCACACTTCGTGGCAATGAACCCGGTTATGAACCTCGAGTGATCCAACTCAAACGTGACCCTCAGTGGCGCGTTGTTCAACATAGACGCACACCTCAAGAGTGCGTCCCAAAACGTGACCTCCAAAGGCACGTTCAATCATCCGAACGCACGCCACAACCGTGCGTTCAATCAAAGCACGACCCTCAGGGGTCTGTTCAATCATTCAAACGCACACCTCAAGGGTGCGTCCAGTCAAAACCTGACCCTCAGGAGTCTGGTTCGTCAACCAAGCGCACACCACAAGTGTGCGTTCAACCGAAAAACGACCCTCAAGGGTCTGTTTCATCATCGAAACGCACACCACAGGTGTGCGTTCAAGCAAAACAAGACTCACAGAGGTCTGTTTCATCAATTAAACACAGGCCTCGACCTCGTGTTTATAAACCTAAATGTGACCCTTGTGTTTCTTCTCAAGAACACGACACGGTCCGTCAGGTCCAAAAGGGACGGCACAGATTTAATGTTCATATCCAACCGATCCAAAGGCAGGGAGTTCCATCTCCATCTTCACAAAATCTTTCCCAGGTCTCTGACTTGTGTGAGTTACTGTCAAGAGGAAGACCAACACAGCAAATGGCTCATTCATGCCAATGTGAACGGCTCATTTCCGCTGTCCTCTCCGAATGTAGCTGTTGTTCACCTACGTCTAGACAGTCGGTGTTCAATAGATTGACGGGTGTTGTTAGGCCTCCCAAACGACAACGTCGCCATAAGAAGGCCTCTGAAATTGAATATCCCGAGGTCACTATCAATATGATCGGCAGAGGAAGGGCCTCGCATACTGATTCTGATGAGTCACAAAGAAGTCATTCCCCGACTGTTAGGGAACTTTGTGACGAGTTCGAATGGGTATATCGGCATACTCGGACTCGGACAGGAGCTATCCGCCCGGTTGACTACCAAAAGTTAGCCAAAGGGATTACAACAAGTGATGAACATTCGGCAATAGCCGAATCTCAATCTTCAAGTTCTGTCGGAGCGCGAGAGGTTTCTGCTTACATGGCGGGAAACCCCGAGGATATAGCCAAAAGAGTGGACGAAAATCACGTCATACTCCAAGCGCTACCAGAGACTCTTCTTCAAATGAAGGATATGATGGCCCAGCTCCTGGCTGAAAAAGGCCAAAAACCTGAATCTTCCCGGAAGATAACATCAAAGGGAAAGCAAAAAGCGACCGAACATTCGGATCGTGAAACTCATAACCTCGAATCCTCCTCTGAAAATGAGAAGGAGATGGAAAGAGAATTGCAACCTCAGTCCTCTAAAATGGATGAGTTGGAAGCTCGCCTCAATGCAATCGCCAATAGAAACGAGCTTCGTGAAGAAGGGGTGATACGGCCTTATCTCACTGAGTGGGACACAGCCCCCTACCCTCCTAAGTTCAAGGCCCCTACCCTACAACCATTCGATGGCACAGGATCGCCAAACCAGCACATCTACTACTTCAAGTCACAGACTGGAGATGTGATAGCGAACGACGCCATCCTGACACGCTTGTTCATCGACACTCTTAAAGGGGTAGCATTTGAATGGTTTATGAAGCTGCCTGCCGGATCTATTCAGAAATGGGTAGATTTAGAAAGGCTATTCCTGGCCAGGTTCTTCGAAGATGATACAGAAGTCTTGGTCCCGACTCTTCTCGCCACCAAACAGAAGAAGGGAGAGTCTATCAAGGCTTACGTGGAGAGATTTCGCAGCATGGCATTGCGATGCCCCTCAGGTATGACCCAGTCGACCTTGGTTGAAACTTGCAGGCACAACCTGCAGACTCAGCTCCTTGCCCAAATGGGGGTAGCGGAGTGTCGCTCCTGGAGACAACTAGTTTCACAAGGAGAACAAGCTGAAGAGATAGTGGCGCGAGTTAAAGCTGAAGAAGAGCCACAGCCCAAGCCGCAGCAACAACGCAATCAACACAACGCCCAGCGGTCTAAGGGAAAAGAAACTTTAGCAGCTGACTACACGCGAGTACCACCGCCTACTAAGTAAGGCAAGGCGCCAAATCAACAAAGAGCGTCCAAGCAGTATTTATTTAAAGAGGAGCATGTAGATACCTTATTCCAATTGCTTCGAAAGAACAACAAGTTACAGCTTCCCGAAATCAGGAAGCCGAAAGAAGCAGGAAAGGTGGATGACCCTAATTACTGCCGCTATCATAGATTCCTAGGGCATCCTACCAGAAGGTGCTACGTCTTTAAAGACATACTCCAAAGTTTGGTGGACGCCAAGGTGCTCACTCTGAAACCTGAGCAGAAGACTGTATCTACCAATATGATAGCAGTCCAGTTCAGCGACTTCCCTCCAGTGGCGACCGCGGATGGCATTGTCCCCATCCACAAAGGAGAAATGCACTTGAAGAATACTAACTTGTACAATCAAAAAGATAAGGGATTGATACCCCTCACCACTCCAAAAGGAGAAATCATGTGGGTTCATCCTGATCTGGTGGAAGACCAACAGTGGACGAACACCTCATCCAAGAAGAAAGGAGGAAAGACTAAGTCTTCCAACATGATTAGCCCCTCCATTATTGAGAATGATGATCATCTCAAATCTCTCACTGACTCAGAAGAAGAGAGGATTGTTCTAGCAGCATACCCAGAAGGCAACCCTGGCACTCGGTCAGGAAGGGCTTACTTGAGAGACTACAACCAGAATCCTCAAGAGGCTGAAGAACAGCCCTAAGACGCTGGGGGTTCTGTACCAAAGAAGCTTCCCGATAAAGGGAAACAAAAGGAGCTCCGGTTCAACAAAAATCTTCACCAGGAACCCGGAGAATCGAGCACTCCTTTTCAATTCAATGTCATGGCACAGCTGGCCAACATACCGGCCAGAATTACACTATATGAGCTCCTAAGGTTGTCTAAAACCACCAAGGAAGCTCTAATTGAAGCATTGAAGAATACAGAGAGCTTCATCACACAAGTGGCTCCAATCCCTGAAGCTTCTGAAGACCAACCTTGTCTACAATGTCTGCAGGCTGCAAGAAGTTTACCCTGTATATCGTTTACTCAAGAAGATATGTAGGTCAAACATAAACACGACAGACCTTTGTACTACACGGGATATATCGGATCCTCCGAAATCAGTCGTGTCCAGGTTGACCCGAGCTCCGCACTCAGCATCATGCCTTACCGAGTCATGCAGGTCTTAGGAATCCTTATGCACCGGTTGAACACTACCCAGACCACCATCTTCGGGTTCAATGCAAACAGCACTCGGCCCCTTGGGAAGATCAAACTCAGATGCCAAATTGGAGACCTCAAGTCCGAGGTAATGTGCTACATCATAGACGAGGACACTTCCTACAATCTATTGTTGGTAAGGCCCTGGATACACGCAAACCGCATTATCCCGTCTACTCTGCATCAGGTCATGAAATATGCTAATGATGAGGGAGAAGTTCGAACCCTGATTGCAGAGAAATATCCCTTTCGAGGGGTAGAAAACTTTCACACCGACTTCGTTTTCTACCTGGAATCCCAGGAGAAGGAAGATGTAGACAGTGACAATAAAGCCGACATTGAACCAGATCCTGAAGAGGATTGTCCGTGGGAACTAAATCTAGATGTAATGGGTCAGGATGAGAGTAATAATAATGTACCGAGCGAGGGTGAATGGTGCATTAATGAAGATTTTATTTTGACGTACTTGTCTGATGTGTCCTCTAAAAGTAAACAAATAGAGAATGATCATAATGCAGGTACCAACTCATGGCACGCATTGTGTGCAGAGGCATCCCTCATGTTGCCAATTAAGTCATCATTCACTTCAGATGAAGAAGTAGAAGATGCACAGAAGGCTATCTTCAAAGTCTCATCCAAAAGGAAAGGACAGAAACCGATCTGTTTTGGTAAAGTCAAACCTGAACAACTCAAACGAGGAAGTTCAGAGGAAGACGACGGAGTTCCACAATTTCATTACCACGAACCCAATTCTATACATTTAATGAAACGAATGGGATATAACTTTAATGAAAAACAGGGTTTAAACTTTGGGAAAGGTAGGCGAACGCCGATCCGGATGTCTCTAACTCCCGAAGGAAAACCTCTGGATTATTATCAAAAGACGGGAAGAGGCTTGGGTTATGTCACAACCCCTCCTGTTTTAGAAAATGAGATCAGTAATTATCTACGACAGGATCATTCATCCGGAACATCTTCCTGGGAATCTGACGTCAGTGCCGGACCTTTCTTTAAAAGCTTGACTGTGAACATGGTTTCAACTAGTCACCCAGATGAAGATGCAGGGGGTGATGAAGGGTTAATTGAATCAACCAATGACTCATGGATCAAACGTCTTAACATCTTATGGGATATGCGTTTCGAACAACGCGAACCACCCACTGAAGATAACGTAATTCAGGTCGACATGGGGGATGAATCTGACCCCAAACCAATTTTCATAAGCGAAAGCTTATCACCATCTGAGAAAGAAGATCTTATATCTCTCGTCCGAGAATATATAGATGTCTTTGCTTGGAATTATGAAGACATGCCG
>BQKN01037207.1:1929-12891 GCA_022839385.1 Asparagus kiusianus
CCCCCCCCCCCCCCCCCCCCCCCCCCCCCCCCCCCCCCCCCCCCCAATCAACATACCTAAAACGCATATGTGAATATGTTACAATACTAGCTAGCCATTAATCTGACCAACTTTGTGTTGAAATATGTTGACATTTTGACTGATTCAGATACAACATAAGTAATAAATCTAAAAAAGATTTTGATTTTAGCTCTTAAGCACTCATATAATGTAGTTTGACCAGCAATTCTTACCCCTACAAAGGATACTCACCCATGTTTATCTTGCATTAAAAGTTTGTTGGCCGAGATACAATGGGCAATGATTATCATCCAAATTATGAAGTTTATGTCATGGAGCATTTTGAATTAATGTCATAAACAAGACTTTTAATTTCAAGATGGATAAGTGTTTAGCATTTTGAATATACCACGTCATAATATGATCATTGCCTGAATCATATTTTATTCAAGCATGGTCTACACTCATATTATGAAGTTTATTTCACTAAACTTAATGGCATCTTGAAATTCACAAAACATGAGATAATCTTCATTATTCCAATACTTATTTTGATTTTTCTTGTTACATATTTTTCAATTTGCTTGCATCTTTCTATTTCCTTGCATAAACAATATTTTCAATTAATTTAAATTTCTTTTATGGATGGAATTGTAGTTTCAATGTTAGAAATAATTGATGCTGGTAGTTCAATATTAGAATGAATGGATTGGAACAAAATGTTTAAGCTATTACGAATTTACTCCAATTTTATGTTTATAGTTCTCTCTCTTACGTATTAATTCAACAGTGAGACTATATGACAACATGCTGCTGCGCTTCAGAGACTCTCTGTGTATCTGCAGCAGCTACAAATATACACACAGTATTGTGTGTATCTGCTGCAGATACACAACAGAAATAAAAACCTTTAAAAGCTAGGAAATAGCAATCATTCTCTTATGGACTCAAGAAGCTGCCGGGTGGCTTTGGTGTTTCACAGCCATAGCAAAGGCATACATAGAATTTTTGTGAAATTCTTATCTTAGTTCTTAATATTTATATTTACAAACCATTTGGAACTGTGAGAACACCTAACTCTGATGTTTGTCTTTATCAAGGCTTAACCTTTCCAAAATAACCCTCAGCTCTAATCTTCAACTTAGCTCATACAATCCTATTATGATGATTTATTCCATTTTCTGATCTGCATCTCAAACTGTCATATATGTGGCTGGAATGGTAATAATTTTACAGGAAATTCTATTCGTACACATACCTTTTTCTCGCAATGAACTGCATTATTTACCTGGGCAATGAAGAGAGCAATGACACTTTTGCTTTTGTACATTTAGCACAGACTATACGTCTAGCCTTTCATTTCTGTATTATTGATAGTGATCGATAAACTCGTTGCAAAATGTTCAAATCAATGCTTTCATTTTAATCAGTGAGATTCTTGACCCTTTACCTCTTCGTTCCCCACCCCACACAAACACAATCCTAGATTGAGATGTTGATGGCCTCATTACTAACTAATTTGATAGGATCTGCTTCTTTTTCATTGTGTTTGTCTACTATTAAACATCACTTGTATCTGCAGATACACACAGTATTGTGTGTATCTGCTGCAGATACACAGCAGATACACACAACATATGTATCTGCTATGTGTATCTGCTACAGATACACAGCAGATACACATGTTGTGTGTATCTGCTGCAGCAACAGATACACACATGTCCTAGTTATTTGTTAGTGCATAGGATGAACATGGGCAATGATTTGTAGTGAAATGAGATATGATGTTCATTATTAGCATAAATATATAAGCGAAAATGCAATAATATGCATACGATCATGTAAACTAGAATACTAAATGCAAAATACTAAATTTATGGGCATTATAATGACTACGTTGACACTATCATCATGTAAACTAGAATACACTATCATGATTAATACACAATACGAGAATACATGTTAAGCTACAACTTGAGGTAAATTTTGAGTGTATATGAATTATTGCATAGTTACCGGATAACAGAAGGAGATCAGTTACATTGAGTCCTTTCCAAGAATTGGAGATGTTTGTGAAACAAGTGTAAAAAAGACAACACTAGAAAACATATCATGCAGAATGAAAAATAAAGATATGTTACAACAAATGATTATCTCACATACTTTGGAAATAGTTTTAATTATAATAATAGGATAACGAGCATTTATAGCTAAACTTCAATCCCCACAATATTGTTGAGCATATTTCGATTGAAATTTACATAAACCTTCCATTTAACAATACTTCCTTGCTTTATCATGTTATTATAGTGTTTGTGGCAGCCGATATGATCTCTATAATGTCAAGACTTATATTATAGTTATATTAATAATTTCTTTCATGGTTTCATAACAGATGTTGTTGAAATGCATTGCCCGGAAATCAGTTCCTAAACAATATGAATTTAAAAAGTTTGTTAATGACAAGGAAATTATAGAAATTTCATCAAATGATGATGAAGAAGAACCTTCCATTGAGGAGTATTATGATGATGATGATGAGGAGAGCTCTTTTGAAGTTAACAAAAAAGTGAAGGTTGAAAATTCAGATCCTGATTATGTACCTAGCGAAGATGCTCCTGCTACTCCTGAAGTTAATGTCCCTTTTGCTGTTAAAATCAAAGATGAAGAAGAAGCAGATAAATTGTTTGCTAAAGCTATGGAAATTCTAGCAGCTATATGGAAATTTCGTCAGGAGAAGAAAAAATGAGTTGAGACAAGTATTAGAAAAATAAATGTCAAGTCAATAAAATAAATCAAGGTCTATGAGTTTTTTAATCATGTTGTTGGAAAATTTTATAGATTTCAGTTGTTTTAATTAGCTTAAGTTATGTGGAAAAACTTATGTTTACCTCTTTATTTTTCTTTACCATCGGGTTTATGAATGATATGGTTTTGTGTGAAGTATTAATGATACTTCAATTTTAGCCATTTATGATTTATGATTTATGATTTATGATTACGATTATGATAAGATATGGTTTTCAAAGTTATTAGTTCATCTTTAGAGCTTCACAAGGTTTCTTTATGGATGAAATGTTATGACCTTTTGTAGGTCTTCAATATAAAATTAAACAATTGATACCTTGAATAAATGCATAAAATATAAATACTAACTTTTAATTTTCTTTTTTTAATCTAGGTATAAAGCTAGGTCTAAAGATTAAAAACAACCAACAACTACAACAAGGAAAATAAGGTACATTTCCTTTACAAAAATAATACTTTATATAGTTTGTACTTGCAACAGCTTCACCAGATATCATCAAAGCAGAAAACCTTCTGTAAATTAATGTAAAATAAATGGCTGTTTATTACTATTAGTTACTTGAATCGATCCCATCCATTCATAATTAACTTATGCCTTCTTTGAATTATATATTTCCATATCTTCATTAGCTCATACTTTCTATCTGTTCTCAATTCTCTTTAGAACATATGATATTCAAAAGAGAGTTTTTTCCTTAAGAGTAAAAACATTTTAAAATGGGAATTGTAACAATGAAAATGACTCATTTAGTGAGATTATATGAGTAAATGTATGAACTAAAATGTCATTACTATGAGAGTCTGTACTATTATGTACTATTATAGGAGGGATGTGGATCATTTACATTTAGAATATGTTCATACTCATATTTATGTTGATGTTACTTACTTAAGGCGCAGCTCATCCTTTTCACTTTACTTAATTATTTTATTCAAGTGTAATATTTTATTCCTATCCCAAGATCATATGACAATAAAGCAACTTATCAATTCATCTTACTTGATTATTTTATTCAAGTGAAACACGTTATTGTATGATACTATCCATCCCTTATGTTTGATTATTAAAACCAACATTGAGTATCATATTAAAACCTTACGTAAATTAATGTTAAATAAATGGTTGTTTATCAGTCATTGTTGATATCCTTCCCCATACAAACTACCAGTTCCTACGGGTTTCCACAACCGAGGGTAGGATTTAGTTTCTGATATGCTTCCATGGTTGACTTTTTAATAACCAAAATTACACAACATTTAAGATTCAGCAGATATTAATAAAGTATGGGATAATGGACTGCAAGATATTTGACGCCGAACAACAATATGCCTCGTAATAATAATTAAACCAAAGAAATTTATTTTCATATATGGTTGTACTAATTTTTTATTTTCGATATTTTTTTTTCCAGAATGCAAGATTAAGATCAAACAACAATTACAGCAAGGAAAACAAGGTACATTTCCTTTTCAAAAGTAATGCTTTATATGATTCGTATATTAATTATAACATTAGTTTTATTAGTGTGCAATTACTATGTTAACTAATTGAATTTAACTACATTATGAAAGTTCACACATAATAAATGAATTCAAAACATTTAAAATTTAAAATTTAAGTTTATTATATGTATGTACTAGATTAATATGAAAAATAAATTAATGTTCAATTCTTTTGCAGTTCAAATAATATTCTCACAAGTTTGCGTGAAAAACAATTGGAAAAACAAATGGAACCAAATGAAGGTTAGTCGAACAAATTTAATTTTTCTAATGCATCCTCCAGATAATCAATAACAAATAATTCTAATATATTCATATAAATTTATCAACAGCATCAAAGAAAATGAAGAGGAAAAATTACTACAATGCGTTAACTACTAAGGAAAGAGAAGCTTATATTGGAAGGATGTGTCGAAATAAGAGAATAAAGAGGACTATGGATAGTAGTCCAAATGCAGAAGATCAATCAATGAAAAGAAGTGCACGTTGGCTAGAACGAGCATCCAATTACCAAGTTGAATGCAACGGTGAGCTTTGATAAGTTTATAAATATAATAATTTAAGTTTCTACAGTATACAAAATTAACTAATAACATATTACAATTGTATAGGAACAAATATATCAAGGCTGTCTTGTTCAGAACTACACAAGCTTGGAAAGATAGCAAGTTGCAACCATTATGGAACAATGAAATTTGAATATGAGAGTCCATCTTTTTGCTGTAATAATGGAGAAACAGTACTTGTGGAACCTTGTATCCCAGATGAATTATATAACTTGCTAACATCGGATTGTAATGAGGGTGTTGAGTTTAGGAGAAACATTAGAGCATACAACAGTGTTTTCTCATTCACCTTATTTGGGGTAGCAATTGATAAAAACTTGGCATCTTCAAGGGATGGAATATACACTTTTAGAGCGCAAGGTCAGATTTACCATAGTTTGCCTGGATTGATACCACAAAATGATAGACCTCGCTTCTTCCAGTTATATTTTTATGACACAGATAATGAATTGCAAAATAGGATGAATGTTTTACACGAAGGGAAATTATCAGAAAATACAATGAAGACTATAATGAAAATCCTAGAAGACAATCCTTATGCGAAAATTCTATGGAGGCTTAAAGATGTACCAACGTTGAGAGAATTACAAATCTGTATATCTAAGAACACCAATCTTGATCAAAGGATTTATAACTCTCCAACAGCAGAGCAAGTGGCAACAATTTGGATAGAAGGATACAATCCAAATGAACCGTTAAATAGAGAGATTATAATACAAGAGCACTCTGGATAAAGACATTAAGTCAAACATTATTATAGTTGTTATGATCCTCTACAATATCCGATTTTATTTCCAAATGGTGAGATTGGGTGGCAACAGTTTATCTACAAAGGTCGGAACGAAAAAGAATACAATTAAATATGACCGAAGAAAGTCAGACATTGGATTTAGCTAGACAGCTTAATGAGGAGGAATCACAAGGTAAAACCAACGCCAAATTTTAATCTCATAAGTAAAATATATCATATCTTATCAATTTCTAAATTTTTTAAAGCTTATAACAGATATCGAAAGACAAGGATGGCAATATGTTTCTTGTAGGGAGTATTATTGCTACAAGCTTCAAATTCGGAATCCAATAAAATCAATTCTGCTACTTGCTGGAAGACTATTTCAACAGTTTGCTGTGGACATGTATGTGAAGTTAGAGACAACGCGACTTGATTTCTTTAGAAAACAACAATCGAATATAAGAACAGAATTGTATCAAGGAATTGTTGATAGTGTTACTGCTGGGGAAACACGTGGAGATCAAGTTGGACATAGAGTTGTTTTACCACCATCTTTCATTGGAGGACCAAGAGATATGAGGCGTCGTTATATGGACGCTATGGCTCTTGTTCAAAGATACGGTAAACCGGATCTCTTCATTACAATAACATGTAATCCAGATTGGGATGAAATAAGGAATGAGCTTCTAAATGGACAAACAGCACAGGATAGACCAGATCTTTCTTCTAGAGTTTTTAGAGGGAAAATAGAGGATCTTAAAGACCAGTTATTTAAGAAAGAAGTATTTGGTGAAGTAGCTGCACGTGTCTATGTCATTGAATTTCAGAAAAGGGGACTTCCACATGCTCATATATTATTAATTTTGAAACATGAATATAAGCTAATGAGCCCAGATCATTTTGATAAATTTATATCGGCAGAATTACCAGATCAATCACTATTTCCAATGTTGCATGCGAAGGTGGTAAAACATATGTTTCATGGCCCTTGTGGATCGTTGAGGAAAACAAGTCCATGCATGGTTGACGAAAAATGTAAATATCACTACCCACGTCCTTTTTGTTCAAATACAAGTTTAGGGGGTGATGGCTATCCAATATATATGCGAAGGAATGATGGAAAGAAAATTTTTGTACGTAACACAATTTTAGACAATCAATGTATTGTTCCATACAATTCTTACCTATTAAGTAGGTATAATTGTCATGTCAATGTTGAAGTATGCTCTGGACTTAAGGCTGTAAAATATCTTTATAAATATATATACAAAGGGCATGACAAAGCAGCTGTGCATTGCATCAAATGAGGCAACACATCCAGTAGATGAGATCAAACAATACCAAGATGCGAGATGGGTATCAGCACAAGAAGCAATTTGGCGGATTTTTGAATTTAAGATGAATGATATACAACCCCCTGTTATTAACCTCCAATTACATCTTCCAAATAAGCAAAATGTTTATTATTGGAATAATGAAGATCTTCGAAATATTATGACGTGGGAGCACATAGCTAAGACAATGCTTACAGAATTCTTTAGAAAATGTGCTTCAGATCAAAAAGCAAGGATGTTGCTGTACAAAGAATTTCCTGAACATTATGTGTGGGTAGTAGGAAAGAAATGTTGGAATGAGAGGAAAAAAAGGCCGTGATTGGACGAATAAATTCAGCAAATCCTATAGAGGGGGAGAGAGATTATTTAAGGCTTTTATTGAATCATGTTAAAGGTCGTACTTCTTGGGATGACCTACTCACTGTTGATGGATTACTTGTGAAGACTTTTAAAGAGTCTGCACAGAAAAGAGGACTCTTAGAATCCGACGATAGTATAGTCGAATGCTTGGATGAAGCAATAAATTTCAAGATGCCATATGCATTAAGAAGATTATTTGTAACTATTTTGGTTTATTGTCAACCAACAAATGTCAGATTATTATGGGAGAGATATAGACCAGCAATGTCTGAAGATTTCATTCAAAGATCTATAGCGACAGATGTAGAACAAACTGCATGGGCATTAGAGGGAGTTAATTATTTCCTAGAGAGCATGGGGAAGACAATACAAGATTTTGATTTACCTAAATTTAAAGAGGATGGAATAGCTAATCCATCATGCAATCTACGAATCATACAGGATGAGATAGATGTTGAAGTCTGTCAGGAAGATATAGATGGTAAGTACAAATTAAACGAAGATCAAAGAAAAGCTTTTGAAATAATAATGGACAGAGTTAATATGAATAAGGGAGGAGTTTTTTTCATAGATGGTCCTGGAGGGACGGGAAAAACATTCTTGTACAAAACTATACTTGCCAATGTTAGATCAAAAGGAATGATTGCAATAGCAACTGCAACTTCAGGAGTAGCAGCATCTTTACTACCTGGTGGGCGCACATCACATTCACGGTTTAAGATACCTATTAATGCCACTGCGATAACAGTTTGTAATATATCTAAACAGGAAGGTACTGTACATTTGATTAGAAAAGCAGCACTAATTATTTGGGATGAAGCACCTATGGCAAAACGAGTAGCAATTGAAAGTGTAGATCGTACAATGCAAGACCTATTGAGTACAAAAGAATTGTTTGGTGGTAAAGTAGTAGTTTTTGAAGGAGATTTTCGTCAAGTGTTGCCAGTTATTCCAAGAGGAACAAGGAGCCAAACAGTTAATGCCAGCTTAGTAAAGTCTTATTTGTGGGAGAAGATGGAAAAGATAACATTAAAAATAAACATGCGAGCAAAAAATGATGAAGACTTCAGTAAATTCTTGCTGCGTGTCGGAAATGGAACAGAAAAAACAACTAAAGATGAACTAATTAGACTTCCTGAAAGAATTGTGATTGAAGATAGCAAAAATGGACAATCGGAAGTTGAATTGTTAAACCAAGTATTTCCATCAATTGAACAAAATGCAAATTCAGCTGAATATATGACAGAACGAGCTATTCTTGCGACAAAAAATGAATATGTAGATGAGCTCAATGACAAGCTTTTGGATAAATTTCCTGGTGATGAGATTATTTTTTATAGTTTTGACAAGGCTATTGATGATCCAAATAACTACTACCAAGAAGAATTTTTAAACAAGTTGATGCCTAATGGTCTTCCACCGCACAAGCTAAAGCTGAAGCAGAATTGCCCGATAATGTTGCTTAGAAATCTTGACCCATCAAATGGACTTTGCAATGGAACTAGAATGGTTTGCAAAGAATTTGATAAAAATGTTATTAAAGCAGAAATAACAAAAAGCCATCATGCGGGTCAAGAAGTCATGATTCCTAGGATATCATTATCACCAGCTGAAAATGAAAATTACCCTTTCAAATTTCAACGAAAACAATTTCCTATAAGGTTATGCTTCGCAATGAAAATAAACACAGCACAGGAACAAACAATTCGCACAGTGGGTATTTATTTACCACACCATGTTTTTTCACATGGACAATTATACATCGCTTTATCTCGTGGTGTATCAACAAACAATACAAGAGTGCTGGTTAAAGGCGAAAGAAAACAAAAGAAAGGATATACATACACCAAAAATATCGTCTACAAAGAAGTTCTATCCAGAGAAAGGTTAGAAAAAACATTTAAATGACTAACTTATTTATTTTAAATAAATGTCAGTAACAAAAATATCAAAATTAAATTTACTTATTTTATAACAATAAATATTGCAATAAGAAGATGGTGAAAAAAAAATATCTTTATTATAATTTGTAAAAATTACTTTATTTGATATTTCTAATATTTACTATGGTTACAGGGAAGATGATTGCTGAAAGACAACATAAAGGTGAACACAGCTTCATTAAGGATTTGAAGTTATATCAAGAATCTTTCTCAATCAAAGTGCTTATACTAAAAGTGTCCTTGGAGCAATTCTCATCGTCAAAAGGTTCAGGTCATGTTCAAAAGATTATTGTGATTGACGAAGAGGTAAGTACAACTCTTCAAATGAAATATTTATTATTACATTTGAATTTCATTATATTTTTACTTAACTGATAATTTCTTTTAAAGTTTAAGTAACAACAAATAAATACAGGGAACAAAGATTCAAGCCACACTATTCAATGCTACAATAGCAACATTTGAGGAATACATCCATCTCAACAATACCATTATCATCAAGAATGGTATAGTCAGGCCTATAAATAGGAAATATGCATCGGTGAATCCGAATTTTGAGCTTGCTTTTGGACAAAACACAAAAATTACAGTATCCGAAAATGAAATCAATATCGGTACCCTACTATTTTCATTCAAGCGATTCGAAGAGGTGACAAAGACAAATAATGAAAATATATTTTTCGGTATGCTAAATTTTTAATCTTAATGACATAGCATTTGTAATACAAAATTAAAATTTTAAGCACTAAAATTTTAATCTTTATACAGATGTGTTAGGATTCATCACTTCAGTGAGACTGTTGTACACAACAAATACATCAGTTAGAAGGGAGATCACAATAATGAATGAAGAGTAAGTGTTTTTAAATAAGAAATAATTTTTCAATAACAAATATTAAAATACTAACATATCCATTTAACATTTTTTTTAATTGACACAGGATGGATCCATTGGTATTAACATTATGGGGAGAGCATGCAGAGAAAGAAGGTCAAGTATTCGAAGACAAGATAAAACAAAAACCAATTATAGCAATAATTAATGTTACTGCAAATAGATATATGGGTAAGACTTTTCAATTTAATTGTTTTAAAAAATTTATATAACCAAAAATTAACCATATAATGAATACAGGAGTTCCGCAACTATCATCAAAGCCTACAACAATATTTTTGATAGACCCAAACATTACTGAAGCACACACTCTTAAGGAATGGTAATGCTTATGCAAATAAAATCCTTCCTAATATAATTTTGAAAAAAAATAATACATGTCTTAAATATAGGATGACAAGAAAGGGGAAAAATTATGAGAAACTGATGCAGCAGACCCCATCGAAGCTAATGAGAAGGTCTAAGAAGGTTATGCTTGGTGATATCATCACATCATCAACAGCTACAAAACAGGTATTTTATTATATTGGCTAAGATATTAACAAGAAAATAAATAAATTTTGAATTTATAACTTGATTTCTATTTTTTAGAATATTTATTCCTACTTTAAAGCGGAGATATCAACAATAATCAATCCAGAATCACCTTGTTACACCGCATGCAAGAGTTGTCAAAGAAAGGTTTTTGTTGAAGACAGCATAGCTAACTGCAACAATTGCAATACTGAAGATGCGGAATGGGAAATAAAGTAAGTTTTAAATTTATTTATAAAAAAAATAACATTAAATTTTCACATCAAGGTACCTTATGCGATTGGAA
>BQKN01037211.1:1886-15652 GCA_022839385.1 Asparagus kiusianus
GGGTGGCTCGGCTATGGCCGAGCCACCCAGAGGTGGCTAGGCGCTGTTTTGTGCCAAAGGCACGGTTTTGAGTGCCTATAAATAGGCCTGGCACTCGTTCATTTGAGAGAACTTTTGGTTGAACTTCTAAAGAGCCGAAACTCTGCCGGATTGTCATCTCAACTCGGAATTGTGAAGGCTTGAAGCTTGGACCCTCGGATTCAGTTTTCGGCGAGCACCCGCGACAAACAAGGCAGGAGTTCGAAGAAGCTAATCCTCAGATCTACATCGGTCTACTCCGGATCTAAGCTTGGTTCTTAGATCCCGAGATTCGAGCGGTCGTTTCCTTGGCGAAACGATCCCTCCCGGCTATTATCTCCTTGGTGGGATAATACCCGTAATACGTTGTAGATCTGCTTGGATCCAGATCTCGCGGTGGTCAACGGTAATCAACCACGGCGCAGGCAAAGAACCCCACAAAGCGAGCAACCGCAAAACAGGAGCTCGCGATATGTTCAAAGGAAAGTTGTAATTTTTTGTTTCTTTCTTTATTTCGATCTCCATTGTAACCGGCTCTTATAAAAAGACCGGATATTTGTAAAACGCATAAAGTTGTTTTCAAAGTTTGTAATGGAATCCTCAATGAAGAAGAACACGATTTTCCACGCGAACAGATACGAAGGATGCTCCAAGGCAACGTAGGGAGAAATCTCACGACATCCTAACGATGTTGGAGGCACGGTTGGCTAAGGTGGAGCTTACCGTGGTGGATAAGATGGAGGCTTTTGACGAGTGCATTGAGAAGTTAAAGTCTTTAGGAGACGAACTTTGGGAGGAGGTGCAGTCAGCCTTGAATTCCACTGTCAACATGCTTCAACAAGGGATCACATCCGTTCGTGAGGAGTGTGCATTCTTACAGAGCCAAGGAGAAATGTTCCTAAAGGAGATGGCTGAATTTAGAGAAAAGTTCAGCCAATATGACACTATCTTGGCAACTCGAGCTATGATTTCACAACCTTTCATAGCTAAAGATACTCCTAAACCAAAGCCATATAAAGGAGCTAGGGGTGCCCGGGAGATTGATAACTTCCTATAGAACATAGAAGTATACTTCAATGCTACCGGATATAGGGATGATGCAGCCAAGCTCTAAGCCATACTCCTCCATCTCGAGGACAACGCTACGTTGTGGTGGCGTAGACGATGCGAGGATATAAAAAAGGGTATGTTCTCCATCACTACTTGGGAAGAATTCAAGGTAGATTTGAAGCGGCAATTCTAACCAGAGAATGCTGAGAACGAGGCCTGAGGTAAACTCCATCGCCTTACTCAAAAAGGTTCAATTCATGATTATGTGAAAGAATTTTCAGAGTTATTGTTGGAGATTTCGGACATGGGTAAGAAGAAATCTCTATTCTCGTTCATGGATGGCCTCGAGAGATGGGCCAAGATTGAGTTACAAAGGCGTGGCATCCAGACTCTTACCCAAGCAATGCAAGTAGCCGAGTCATTAATCGAGTTCAAGAAGGTGAATGACTTGTCTAAGCCAAAGGATAAGAAGGGTAAGCCTACTAAATGTGGGGGAAAGAAGGATAAGCCATACAAAGATTTCCCACCTATGTTAACATTCGAGAAGGGTAAGTCCTATGACAACTCTAAAGGAGGCGACCGTTCAAAGAAGTTGGCATGCTACTTCTGTAGCGATCCACATAAGGCTATGGACTGTCCCAAGAGGGCCAATCTTGCGGCCCTAGTCTAGAAGGAAGAGGAGAAAAAAATGAGGAGACCCAAATCAACTAACTTCGTCTCCTCAATGCGATCAAGGCAAACGTGGATGCAAGACCTCAGGGGGGCAAGGTTCATCGAGACAACCATTTCCGGTAAGACCTTCATGGCCCTTTTAGATATTGGTGCTTCTCATCTCTTGGTTCCTCATGATTTTGATAGTAGGTTGAATCTTAAGATCACCAAGAGAGGGGGTGTCATCAAAGCTGTTAATTCAAGTCCCACTCCCATCGTTGGCGTGGCTCAGAAGTTGGATGTCAGCATCAGAGAATGGTGCGGCCAAGAAGACTTTACGATCGTGACCATGGACGACTTTGACGTGGTGCTTAGCTTAGAATTTTGGGACAAGGTGAAGGCCGTGTTAGTTCCATACACCAACACAATGTGCATCCTAAAGGGTAAGGCATGCACTGTTCCGATCAAGCGCGAGAGTGTGACGTCAAAAATTCTCTCGGCCTTACATGTGTCAAAGGGCGTCCGTCGACATGAGCCAACTTTTATTGCTACATTAAGGTGGAGGAAGACTCACACCAGGGAGAAGAAGTGCCTGAGAAAATCCAAAGTGTCTTGGAGGAGTACCAAGACATCATGCCTGCCAAGTAAGCTCCCACCTAGGAGAGAGAGGTGGATCATAAGATCGAGCTCGAGTCGGGAGCTAGTTCCCCAGCCATGGGTCCTTATCGCATGGCGCCACCGGAATTGGAGGAACTTCGAAAACAACTGAAGGAGTTGTTGTATGCTAGATACATTCATCCATCCAAGGCTTTATATGGTGCCCTAGTATTGTTTCAGAAGAAGCACGATGGGTCATTGCGGCTATGTATCGACTACCGGGCATTAAACAAGATCACGGTGAAGAACAAGTATCCCATTCCTCTGATTACAAACTTATTCGATAGATTAGGACATGCAAGGTACTTCACTAAGCTCGACTTGAGCTTGGGATACTATCAAGTGCGGATTGTTGAAGGAGATGAACCCAAGACAACATGTATGACCAGGTATGGCTCTTATGAATTCCTAGTTATGTCGTTCGGTCTCACCAATGCCCCAACTACATTCTGCACTATGATGAACAAAGTATTGGAGTCTTTCTTAGACCATTTCGTATTGGTCTACTTGGACGACATTATGATTTATAGCCAAACCATGGACGAGCATATGGAACACTTGAGGAAGGTATTCCATGCGCTTAGAAGTAATGAACTCTATGTGAAGAGAGAAAAATGCTCGTTCACACAGGAGGAGGTGGTCTTCTTAGGCCACATCATTGGAGGAGGCAAAATTCGCATGGATCAAGCTAAAGTGCGAGTCCTATTAGAGTGGGAGCCTCCTACCAAGTTGATAGAGTTGCAATCATTTCTTAGCTTGGTGAACTACTAGCAAAGATTCATTAAGAGCTACTCAGCATTGGCATCCCCACTGACAAACTTATGGAAGAAGAATCAGACATGGGAATGGAGTTCAAAATTCTAGAGGGCATTCAAAGCTTTGAAGAAAGTTGTGACGGAGGAACCAGTTCTAACTCTTCCTAAATTTAGCAAGCCCTATGAAGTGCACACTGATGCGAGTGACTTCGCAAATAGAGGGGTGTTGATGCAAGAAGGACACCTCGTGGCATATGAGAGTTGAAAGTTAAACGACACCGAGAAGCGGTACACTGTTCAAGAGAAGGAGATGATGGTCGTGGTCCACTATCTCAGAGTTTGGAGGCATCACCTACTTTGGTCCAAATTTGTAGTGAAGATAGACAATGTGGCCACCAGCTATTTCCAGACTCAGGAAGTTATCTCATAAGCATGCACGATGACAGGATTTCTTAGCTAAGTTTGACTATGTCCTCGAGTACAAACCGGAAAAAAACAACTTAGTGGCAGATGTGTTAAGCGGGAAGACGGAACTTGCTGCTATGATAAGTCATCCTCATAGCACCATACTTGATCATATTAAGGAAGGTTTGTCTCATGATCCTACAGCCAAGAACATGGTTGACTATGCAAAATAAGGCAAGACTCAAAGGTTCTGGCTAGAAGTAGACCTTCTTTATACCAAAGGGAGACAGATGTATGTGCCATTGATCAGGAATCTAAGGCGGGAGATCCTTAAAGAATGTCATGACTCTCAATGGGCGGGACATCTAGGTGTGCACAGAACTCTAGCTCTTGCAGAAGAGACATATTATTAGTCTCGCATAAGGGATGATGTTGAGGCCTACGTGAAGACTTGTCTTGTGTGCCAACAAGACAAGACAGAGCAGAGAATGTTGGCTGGACTGTTAGAACAATTACCTATTCCGGAGCGACCTTGGAAAAACATTTCCATGGACTTCATCATGGGTCTACCGAAGTCATTTGGATGAAGCATTCTTATGATGGTGGTTGACCGGTTCTCTAAATACGACATTTTTATTTCAACCCCAGCTAAGTGTCTAACCGAGGTAGCGGCACCACTATTTCTGAAGTACGTGGTGAAGTGTTGGGGGCTACCAAAGTCCATCGTAAGTGATCAGGATGGCCGCTCCACAAGAAGGTTCCGGGAACTCTTCAAACTTATGGGGTCAGATCTAAACTTCTCTATTAGCTTCCACCCTCAGACAAATGGCCAGACGGGGTCGGTAAACGACTTGTTGGAGGTATACTTGAGATACTATGTGAGTACCAACCAGCAGGATTGGGTGAAGCTACTGGACATAGCCTAATTCTCCTATAATTTGTAAAGGAGTGAGTCTACCGGGAGGAGAGTCACGCCCTACTTTCCAAAATACCGAAGGAATCGAAACGTGAACAAGCCTGCGATGTATTAGATTAAGGAGAAAAATAAAAATTAACATTTCTCCTCAACCTAATACGCTAAGCTTCAAGAAATAAATGCAAAGGCACAGGTCCCCGATTACAGATAGCAAGAATATAATAAACAACTTAGAACAGAATATCCACATCACAAGTGAATATCATCCAAAACATAATATTTGGGTCAACATGCCCTTATACATGGCTGAACAACTAAATACTAAAGAAATATAAAATACATTGTTCATCAGGAAAGGAAAGTACTACAAAAGCAAATAGGACCATCAACTAAGAAAATAAAACCGAGCTTCGTCCTATTCTTCAACTCTCTCTACAAGGTACTCCTGCTAAGAATCCTCTGGCTCCTGGCGATCTCCTAGCTGGACCTGTTCTTCCTCTAAGTCTGACGTACACCAGAGAAAATAGGTGTACATCAGCGTGCATGGCACACATCAAGACCCCACAAAAGAAAAGAACGAACAAAAACCCAATGCGAAAAACGATACAACAAATGAAATGACAAAGAACATGTAACTAGAAATCCAACAAAATCAAAATACAATCCACCACTAAAGTATAACAATCAGAAGAATCCATAAACATCCGAGTAACAAGATCATACAACTAGACAGAAATAATACTTAAAAATCTACAATAAGAGATATAATACATCGAGCAAAATAATCCAAACAAGAAAACCTTCATGTATATACCATATGTCTCAAATTGTAGATAATTAAATATTAACCCCGATCTATGTATGAAAAGAAATACAACTGGCCTACATCTCACAAGAATCCATAATCACCTTAAGTAACAAGGTCACATAACTAGCCATTCTATAACAGGTCACTGGTCACATCTCACACAGAGTCAACGCTCCTATCATTGGATACTAACTGTTCACAAATCCCCTACGTGTATTCAAACCCGTGAAATGGTTTGGTAAGAGGACTACACGCAATCCGATTTTGACCTGGTCTGAACTCAAGCAAAACTCGGGTGACGAAACGATTTCACTGACCAAGTGCGAAACGATTCACTTGGCCCAACAAACCATCCCTAGTGCGAAGCGGTTCACTGGTGTGAGTCTGAAAGATACATCAACAGTCTTATCCGATCACATGAACCATGACTTTCTCATTCCAACTCTCTTGTATTTTCTAAGTCAAACATAATCCACACTATCTCTGGTTCACCACCTAAATTCAGTCAACACACCCACATATGTCACTAGGTCTGTTCATGACGCACGAGGCCACTCAATCATGAACTACTAATGGTTCTCAAACACAACCAGGATTAGTAAATAAGTCTAACTGATTCTATGTAATAACATGATGACAAGTCAAATACATTAAAATAAATCACAAAACATAAAATATAATTATGAACAGTAAAAACATGCATGCAGTCTAATTTTATCAATATCTTGCTATCCGAACCTCTAAACTACTCATAAAAATTATCAGCAGCTAAATAATATCCAATATAACTATGGTTAAAAAGGAAATTGAAATCCGTGATTATTTTGCTTATGAAATTCACAGTCTCCAAAATAAATAATTCTTTTTCAAAATAAATTCTTTTAAATCATAATAATTATTCTAAAATAATATTTTCTCAAAATAATTTAACAATTCAAAACAACCACTTTTTCCAAAATAAATTATTTTAAATTATCTATTTTAATAATTATTCAAAACCAACCCCTTTTCCAAATAAATTCTTTTCTCATCATAATAATTCTAAAAATAATCTTTAAATATATTCTTTCTTTCAAAAACATTTCGTAGTTAATCATAAACTATTTTTCAACATATCCACTCATCATATATAGTATCACTTCACAAAATATCACTACCGTAGTATTATCAATAACCCAAGCAGATAAATACATATCAGTATAATCTACACAACTAATTAATCAAATATAAATATTAAAATGATGAAGTAAAGGGTAGCGGGATCTTGCCTACGAGGCCGTGGGCCTGTGGACGAGGCGGCTACGCTGTTATGGTGTGGCGCGGTAGATCTAAAACGGCGGATAATGTTTAGCGTCAGGTCTGGAGGGTTTGGAGACGCTAGTCGGAAAGAGGAGGCTGGACATCGACGGGCTTAGGGCAGTTCGGTGGGAGCTTGGCTCGGGAAGATGCGTCGGGTCTGGTGGCGACTACAGGGGGTCGTAGGGCACTGCCTGGCGGTTGATGAGCGGAGGAGGAGCTCGGGCGATGCTGATGGAGGTGAGCGGCGATGTTGGGGAGCTGGTGGAGTGAGGGGTGTTAGGTCTCATATCATGAGCCTACATCTTCAAATCTTGTTTTGATGATTACAAACAATTCCTAATATTGTTTGTCTTGTGTTTATGTTTTTATTAGGTATTCTAGACAAACAATATGTTGGAGGTTGGATGGATTGAGCTTTCACGATCACATCCAATGGAGGTTGGCAGAATAACGGTATGAATCCCTTACACATCAAGTCATATTCAAGATGAAGCTTCATCCGCAACCAAGTCAAGCATATTGAAGATCTATCAAGCTTGGGTAAATTAGTTTAGGGTTTATACTTTGTGTGTTAATATCTTAAGCTCAATATTATACACACACAATTTAATGGTTTACATGTTTTATCCACAAAAGTTTTTGCAAACAAATAGATATATAATACTTATTTGTTTTCTATGTGGATAAGTTGTTTTGGTTTAGCTATATAGATATGAAGAAATATATATCTTTATTTTCATATTTATATGCTTCATATTCTATTGAATTTGCAAAATATTATGTTTATGGATTGAAGACTTACTTACACTATTTTCATATCTTGTATAAGTCTATAAATCCATTCTAAAGTATTTTAAAGTTTTGTTTAAGTCATTTTGGCAAAATCAAGTTTTCAACATGTTCATACCTATGTGATTTTTCAAAATAATGAGATTTTACAAATGGGAAATGCAAATTGAAAAATTCTTTTTGTAACATGTTCATTATCATGTTTATTGTTATCTTCCAAAGTTTTATATTTTTCTAAATTTATTTGATATTTTTAAAAGAGGTTTGAATTTTATTTTTACTATTCAATTCAAGTTGATAACCTGTTATCAGTTGACTGGTCAGTCGACTGATGATATTAGTCGACTGAAGAATGTGCCTATAATCTTCAAAAGTTCCTGTTCTGTTTTGGTCAATTGACTAGTCGACTAATAATCCATCAGTCAACTAATAAAGGTACTCAGTTGACTGATAAGTTGTCAATTGCCTACAATGGTTAGCTCATCAGTCGACTGATAAAACCCGTCAGTCGATTGATGGCCTATAACGGCTATTTTTTAGTTTCCGTTTGGTTGTATTTTTGCTGAGTTTCACTTGGGTTTTGAGCTTTGTTTCTTCATCCTATATATACCCCATTCTATTTCACTTTTGAACCAAGAAGAAAAGTTTTAAAACAAGTTTAAATAGAGTTTTAGTTTGTTTTAAGTGTTTGTTTATAAAATTAGTTTTGTGAAGATTGTTTTACAAGAAGAGGAGATCAATTTCAGTTTGGGCTTTAAATCTTCCAATCCCTCTCTCTTGTGATTAGAGAAGTGTTTCTAAATTCATATCTCTAGCTTGTTAATGCTTTAATTGTTATATTCATATTTGCTAGATTTAATTGAGTTTATATTTGATTTTCTCATTGTTTGCACACACAACCATTGAGCTTAACTATTTTCACATATTGTATATTTAGGGTCGTGGTGAGTGTAACCTTGAGAGTAAGCTTACACTTAGTTCTCATCTTGTATTAGAGAACAAAAATTGTATTTGTGCCTTCATCGTGAGATACACTTTGTAATATACTTGTACACCGAGAGGAGTGTGTGGTGAGAGATGGGGTCGTCCCAAGAGGAGTGGGGTAGGTGGTAATGCCTAGAGCTAGGTTATAATTCCTAAAACTTGAGAGAGACACGAGCTAGAGACCAACACTTAGAGGGTGTAAAGTGTGATTGCAAGAGTGTGAGATTGTAAAGTTTTTGATGAGCTAGAAAACCGAGTGTGTAGAGAAGTTTCGGCTTCCAAACTGGGTGTGTCGATAGTGGAGTTCTCCCCGGGAGTGGGTAGCGGAGACGTAGGATGGAAGGTCCGAACTCCATGATCATATCATTGTATTTGGATTGCTTTTTGTGTCCACTATTTGTTTATATTGTTTCTTGTTTAATTTCTCTTGTATTTATATTCTTGTGATCATATTGCATTGTATATCTATCTTGTAAGAATATTTTGTTAATAAGTTTTAATTGGTATTAATATCTAATAAGATTAGCAATAACCCTATTAACCTCCTAGGGTACTTTCAATTGGTATCAGAGCTTGGTGCTCTTTGATTTGAGGTCTAACCGCTTTGAGTTAAAGATCCCTTGTTCTTATTATTGTTGCTAATCTTGTTTTGATATTATTTGTTTTTTGCTTGCACATATCATGAACATGTACGGTGCACCTAGTCCTGGTTATGCTATTAACATTGCTCCTAGAATTAGTAATTTCCCTTATGATCAATGGTGTGCTAGATTTAACATTTTTGCTAGATGTACAAATATAGATATATGGGAAATTATTGAATGTGCTTATATTGTACCCACTACGGAGAAATCCAAGTGGAGTGATAATGATGCTAAATTGTTTGCTATGAACAAGTCCTTGTTAGTGTTCGCGGGAAAAATTGGTTTCATTGATGTCATTGTTTTCTTGAGCAACAGTTTATCGGTTACAAAAGATCCGGTCTTTTTATAAGATCCGGTTACAACAAAATCAAAGAAAAATCTAAAAAAAAGATTACAACTTTCCTTTTTCGAACAAATCGCAAGATCCTATTTTGCGGTCTCTTGCTTGTGTGGGTTCTTCGCCTACGCCGGGGTTAATCCGTGGACCACCACGCGATCTTGATCCGGTCGGATCTACACGGTATGACGGGTGTTATTTCACGAAGGAAATAACAGCCGGGGGGATTAATTCACCAAGGAAATAATCGCCCGAAGTAATCGAAATCGACCAAGCAAAATCGATACTCTTCTTGGGATCAAAAACCAAGTTTTGATCTGGAGGACAACCGTGTAGATCTCAGATCTAATCTCTCTCGAACTCCTGCCTTATTTGGTATGGATGATCACCAAGAACCAGATCTGAAAGTTCAAGTCTTCAAAGCTCCGAAGTTAGATCTCAATCCAGCAGAGTTTCGCCTCAAGAGTTCACCAAAATGCCAACCTCTCAAACAATAAGCCACCAAGCCTATTTATAGGCATTTAAAACCAGATCTGGGCTCAGATCTGGGCCCAGATCTGGGCTCGGCCCAGGTGGCTCGGCCACCGAGCCACCAAGAGGTGGCTCGGCCTTGGCCGAGCCACCAAGAGGTGGCTCGGCCACCGAGCCACCTAGAGGTGGCTCGGTTTTGGCCGAACCCTCCAGGTCTTGGTGTTTCGCCATTTTTTCGGTTTCGCGATTTATCCGAACTTCATTGTTGATCTGGTCTCTGATTTGGTAGTCCGGCTCCTGATTTGGCAGTAAATCCGCTTTGGTGTTTGAGTTCGAGTTCGGATCTGATCTTGATTTGATCTTGATTCGTTCGAGTCCGCTCTTGATTGATGTGGTGGACTCTTCGGTTGGATGACTCGTTGATTCATCGACCCGTTAGCTTGATTGGGCACGCGATTGGATGTATTCCGTTGTTTGCATGCGGTTCGTTAACCTCGTCGCCTCGTTAATCCGCTTTGTCACGTCTCACATGGCTTCGGTGTTGTGGTCTAACGAATATGCTTGGATATATCGCCCGATGGTTCGTTGGTTTGTCGAATTACCGTGCCGAGCTGTGTTGAGGGATCTATAAGCAGTTTTATATGCCTATAGATACCTCCTCCAAAGTTTTCCAGCCTCGTTCTTTTATGGAAGAGTGTGGAACACTTTGGATATGATTGTCCCAACCTTCAATCGGTATGACGGGACCTTGGAATGGCTTCTGTTCTTGATTCCTTCAATCCTCCAGGCTATTCGGTGCTTTGTCGAATGTCTGCAAGGGTTCCGGTGCTGCATTTTTTGTTTGACCGTTGTCGGAATTTTGAATTTGAAGTCAATTCCTGATTCTCTGATCTTTAGCTCGTGTTTGCTTTTTCAACATTGAACCGACCATCGATTGTTGGCGTTGAGTCTTCATTTGCAACGCGTTGTCCAGCGTTTGAGCTTCATTGTGACGCGTTGTCTGGCGTTTGAGCTTCATTGTGACGCGTTGTCCGGCGTTTGACACAGTTTATACTCATACGTCTGCTGGAGTCTACACAGTTTAAGCTCTTAAGGAATTGGAGCATGGCGGTGCTGCAGGACCAACTATTACAGTTGTTTCGTCTGCATATATGGATCTTATCCTGAAGTTGTTGGATGCCCAAGTCATGAGACCAACTCATAAAATTGATGCGTCAATGACTCGTATTTAGAGAATTTTTGGCAAATTCTCAGCCATCAACGGGTTTGATGAGCCTTTACCGACTACCGTTTGAGTCGGGCTAGCATGCGGATTGTTTAAGTCCATTCCGCATGTGATGTTAAGCTAAAAAAGTTAACCCTTTTAGTGCTACGATATTGAATACGTAGACTTCGTCTTTCTCCTATGAAGAGACTAAACAGCGACGTGTATGAGACGTTGACTTAGGATTTTTGGCAAATCCTCAGCCTTCAACGGATTTGACGTGTTCGTACCGATTACCGTTTGAATCGGGCTTACATGCAGATTGTTCTAAGTCCGTTCCGCATGTGACATTGTGCTAAAGGAATGAATTCCTTTAGGCTTTGTGCTATGATGTCGAATACATAGGCTTTACCATTTGTTACGGGAATAGGCTACCCGGCAACGCGTGTTAGGCGTTTACTTTAGGGTTTTTGGCTAACCCCCAGCCTTCAACGGATTTGATTAGCCTTTACCGACTACCGTTTGAGTCGGGCTAGCATGTGGATTGCTAAATCCGTTCCGCATGTGACGTTGTGCTAACGGAATGAACTCCCTTAGACTTGCTGCTACGACTTTGAATACGTGTATTAGACGCTGACTTATCCCTACTTAGGGTTCGGGATAAAGGTCCCCAGAATCAGGTTCTGGTGTCTTTTTGGCTGGTAAAAAACTAAACCGGCGACGCGTGTTAGGCGTCGGCATATCCTTTCTTAGGATTCGGGATGAAATTCCCCATGCGTGTAAGGCATGGATTTTGGTGTTATTAATAACAACCTACCACAATGTTGAATATGTGGACGGGTGTTCTTTTTAACGGTTAAGAACTAACCGGCAGCGCGGGTTAGGCACAGACTTATCCCTGCTTAG
Source organism: Asparagus kiusianus (assembly GCA_022839385.1). Taxonomy (NCBI): domain Eukaryota; kingdom Viridiplantae; phylum Streptophyta; class Magnoliopsida; order Asparagales; family Asparagaceae; genus Asparagus; species Asparagus kiusianus. The sequence goes on from BQKN01037211.1 coordinate 13,781, forward strand.
GTTTCAGGATAGGATACCCCAGAATCGAACTCTGGTGTCTTTTTCTACGGAGAAAGACTAAACCGGCAGTGCGTGTCAGGCGTAGACTTATCCCTGCTTAGGATTCGGGATAAACTTCCTATGCGTATGACGCACGGATTTTAGAAGTTTGAAAAAAATGGTGTCTTCTCTTGGGGCAAAGACGAACCCGATACGGGAGAGGAAGAATTTTATATTCTATCTCCCAAAGCTGAAGAGGAAGAATTTTATATTCTATCTCCAGTTGGAAAGGAGACTCGAGGTGGGATCTCCACCCCCAGAATCCGGAAAGGTGAAACTAAAAGTGGGATCTCCACTCCGAGTATCGAAAAGATTCGGATAACCCTAACTGTCGGAAGGTTTGGTTACCGAACTAAAGATGAATCTCTCATTTATCGAGAGTGAATTGTGATTTTGGTCCTAACTGTAGGAAGGTTTGACCAAGCGGGAGTTTGAGGTGACCCTAACTATAGGAAGGTTTGATCACTCGATTTGAAAGTGGACCTCTCGTTCATTGGAGGAATCGAGAGGGGATTTTGGTTTTGGTCCTAACTGTAGGAAGGTTTGACCTGATAGCAAAGGGAGTGGAATACAAGTAGCAGTAGAAATACTGGTTTGTACTGGCCACTCGATGAAGGGTTAAGTAATCAGGACTTAACACGTCAAGCTTTGGAAGTTGCCATGAATTGGCAGATAGAAAATTTAGTGGACCCATCGTCAATTGACTTGATCGGTGGGGGTTTTTGTGAGGAAAGATTAATCTGTCAAAAGGATCGAATCTCGTCTCAACAAGATAATTCATGAGAATTAGTGAATTTGATAACAATAATGGAAAACATTTCGACATTTAGAGTTTAAATGTGGATGTTTTACTCATCACTTTTATAGTGATTGGGTTATCCCTAAGAATATCACCCGTGGTATTCTTCCGGGAACTTCCCGATACATGAATAATCCACCCCTAGCTTCTTTGCGAAACTAGGTTTATCATTACATCTGGTTGTATGATCGGGTTATCCTTAAGAATATTACGTATAAAATTCTCTAGGAACTTCCCTTCAATAGTAGGAAACAGTTTAGACTCATATATATGTTGGAGTATCAGGGAGCAGTTTAACCTCTTATACCGATCGGAGGATTGAGAAGCAGTTTATACTCTTATACTTGTCGGAGTCTTGCCGTTCTCAACTGGCTTACCCTAGCGTTATGACGCCGGCTTCAACCAAGGTCTGGATGCTATTCTTTAAAATAAAGCAGGCCTTGGTGGGATGAAGGATCCTCCTGTTGTGCGTGTAGGCGTATAAAACTGCCTATAGGTCCCTTAACACAGCTTGACGATGCCGATTCAACAAACGGACCATCGGGCGACGTATCTACACAAGACTGTTAGCCCACAACGCCGAAGCCAAGCGATATGCGACGAAGCGGACTAACGAGGCTAACGAACCGCACGCAAACAACGGAATGCATCCATTCGCATGCGGAATCAAGCCAACGGTTCGAGGAGTCAACGAGTCATCCAAACAAGATCGAACTCGGATGAATCACGATCGAATCAAGATCGGTTTCAGACTCGAACTCAGAGGTGGATTTACTGTCAAATAAAGATCCGGACTATCATATCAAGATCCGGATAAATCCGATACAGAACCGGACAACAACCAAACGACAGAACCCCAAACACCCAGGGGGCTCGGCTTTGGCCGAGTCACCTCAAGGTGGCTCGGCCCAAGCCGAGCCACCCTGAGGTGGTTCGGTGGCCGAGCCGCCCCAGGGGGGCTCGCCCAAGGCCGAGCCACCCCAGGGCGGCTCGGCCAAGGCCGAGCCACCTCAGGGTGGCTCGGCAGCCGAGCT
>BQKN01037217.1:0-24941 GCA_022839385.1 Asparagus kiusianus
TTCCAGGGGGCTTCCAGAAAAAGAGCCAGGGGCTGATTAGAGAGCATCCAAGGAGAGCATTCCAGAGCAGAGAGAGATCTGAGTTCTTGGAGCAATCCCTTGACATTCAAGCTTTGACTTGATTTCAAGAAGAACGACTATCTTACTTCGATAAGATATCGTTTCTAATTCTCACTTCGATAAACGAAGGAAGAATCATTAAAGCCTTCATGATTCAACCAGGATCTGTGATTCGGCGGTCCACGAACCAAAGCATTCCCGGCACAGGCAAAGAACTAACGAAAGCAGTGATCCAAACAACGATCCTGCGTTTATTTTCTCAAGAGTTGTAATTTTCTTTTTGTTGTGTAAAAGAGTCTTATAAAAAGGTTGTTTTCTTTGAATTTATTGTAATCGACTGAAGATATAATGAATTCGACAACAAGACCAACTTTTGACGAAAACAATCTGGCGACCACAGTGGGAGCCAACGGTCTCGCTACCTAGACCGTCGTGTCGCAGCCGATCAAGATTCCAATTGAATCCACGGTCGAGTACGAGTTCGACCAAACGAAGTTTGAGGAGTATTTGTCATCTTCATCTGCAAAGTTTTCCTCGCCTCGCAAATGCAGGAAGACTTCATCTTCGTTGAAGCTTTTTAGATTGTCAAATGCTACAGAGGAAGGCTCTCGTCTGATCGTTGCTGAGAATTCTATTCGCAACATCTCTGCTCATAATGACTCTTATCCAGTTAAAGAGTCATGGAATCAAAGCCCACCGACACTGACAAAAAGGGCTCGCCAGAGACAACGTCAGCGCTGCGCTTGCCAAATGGCTAAGGCCTTGGAACAAACCGACGGAGTTCGTTATCACACGGACTTAGAGTCGAGGAGGCATCGAGTGAGTCAGTTGTCTCAACAAGCAATCACTCATGTCTCTACTAAACTAACGACAGAAGAATGGACTCTTGTTAAAAGAGCTCACTCGACCCTCAAAGAAAGCATACAAAAGCGTCGTGCAAACGCTGCCCATGCTCATGCTCTCTCACAACAAAGACGAGGAAAGAAGAAAGAAACGGTGGCCAAAGAACCATCAAAACTCTGCAGAGTTTGGATTCCAAAGTCTAGAGTTGTGCAAAATTATCATTCAGAGCCCGTTAAGACTCCGCACCCACAAGGGGGTGGTTCTAAACGTGTGACTCCTGACATAACCTTGGATCGCTCAAGGATAGTAATAAATTGTCCCGAGAATGCCAACAAGGTTTTACACCCTCAGAAGGAGACGTGTTCACCAAAAGATACCGTCATACCTGAGAGATCATACCAACAGGCGATAAGATTTTTCAGCAATCATACCGATGAATCGTACTATCAAGCTGGGGGTATGAACAAAACTCGAAAGAGAATTATTCGAGAAATAAGTTCTCATTGTTCCTGTGCACGACTCATTAGGGCAACACTATTAGATTGTGGTTGTTTCAAAAGAAGAGTCATCCCACAAAGAGCCTCAATGCTCCCACAACTTTTCACTGAAATGTCAAAGTCCAAGCTGAGACGTTTCCACAAGAAAAGATCAGCTGTTCAAGATCATGAATTCCTTGAAGTCACCATCAACATGGCTGATAAAGGAAAATCTAAGCGACGTTCAAATGAATTAAATCCTGAGTTTTCCCTGGGAAGAAAAGTTAAGAGAATGCATGAAGGAATGTCATCAGAGGATGAGTTCTCAGACACCTGTTCCGCAATCGCTTCGGATGATACAATATCTAGCACGGGACAAATCAGAGAAGTGTTCACAATCACTACTGATCAGTTCGTTCAAATACTTCAGGAAGCTCTAGCCAAACAGCGCGAAGAAATTAGAGCTGAAATGAAGACAGAGATGGAGTTGGCTATCCAACAAATGAAAGAACTGTTAGCTCAACGGCCTCAACCTCCTGAGTCCAGCCAACGAGCTGAATCTAGCCACCGCGCTCAGAATATCATAGACGACAGTGATCCAGAAGTGGATGAAGTCATCTTGGCTGATACACCTCCCAATAGCAATAACGCTGGGGGTGGTTTAACGGATTCTCCCAGCAATGACCTTGGGGATGGTTCGATGGCACCTCTTACAGGGGATGATCAAACTCATTCTCCTCAATGTCCTTCGAATGAAGATGATGATGAGAGAATGAAAGAGTTTGAAAACAAAGTCAATACTTTGATGATGGCTCAAGAGGTGAAGAAGACGGGTATTCCATGTCCCTATCCAAGAGAATGGGATTTAATTCCATACCCGACAAAATTCAATCTGATTAACTTCACACCATTTGAGGGAAAGAGCTCGCCTATTCAGCATTTGATTTATTTCAAGTCTCACTTAGGCATGATATCTGGAAACGAGGCTTTATGGTCCGGTCATTCGTTAGCACCCTTCGTGGACCCGCCTTCGATTGGTATCGACGCCTCAAACTAGGGAGCATCAACTGCTGGGATGACATGGAAAATTTGTTCCTCAGTAATTTCTTCGATGATGACACCGAAGTGTCAATCGGGACCCTTTTGGATGAAAAGCAAAATGACAGAGAGTCGGTCGATAATTTTATCAAACGCTTCCGTAACAAGGCAATGAATTGCAGAGATCCTGTCACAGAGGAGTTTATCCTACAGACATGCCATAACAATCTTTCCATCGATGTCCTGGAAGTCCTGGGGGTCATGCATTCGACCACTTGGAGAGAGTTAAAAATACGGGGCGAACAAGCTGAGCACTTTCTTAAAAGAAAGAAAGTTGAGAGAAATCAACCGGCGATATCTACAATCGCTGGGGATGCAACTCTCAATCCGAGATTCCAAAAGGAGTATTCTTTCGAAAATGATGAAGCTCCAACCATCTTAAAATACCTCCTTGCCAACGATAAGATCGAGCTGCCACCTATTAAAGATCAGGAGGGGGCTAAGATGATCACAGATCCAAACTAATGTGCATACCACAGAAGGATTCTTCATCCCACCGAGATTTGCTTTGGACTCAAGAACAAGATCCAAGCATTAATTAACTCTGGCGTCATAACGGCGAAACAAGCCAAATAAAGACGACATTAACTCCAGTGGGTGCACGAGTATAAACTGTTTTCCCTCACTCCAAAAAGTATACGAGTATAAACTGCTTCTCGGTCATCCAACTAAGTACAAGGTTAAACCTAGCCTCACAAAGGAAGCTGGGGGTGGATGATTTATGTAACGGGAAGTTCCTAGAGAATCTTATATTCTTAAGGATAACCCGAACATGCGACTGATGAGGACGTACTCCTCATTATACCCAGTTTTGCAAAGAAAAGCTGGGGGTCGATAATTCATGTAACTGGAAGTTCCCGGAAGAATGTTAAACACAATATTCTTAGGGATAACCCGATTATTACAAACAAAGTGATAAAAACTACATCCTCACGGCGATTTCCGAATACTCTTTTGCTGAGATGAGATTCGATCACTTCTTTAGATCAATCTTCCCTCACAAAACTCATATTTGGTCAAACCTTTAAACAGTTAGGACCAAAGCCAAAATCCCCTCTCGATTCCTTCCATAAACGAGAGGTCCACAAATTGAACGATCAAACCTTTAAACAGTTAGGATCGTCTCAAATTCTCACTTGGTCAAACCTTTAAACAGTTAGGACCAAAGCCAAAATCCCCTCTCGATTCCTTCCACGAACGAGAGGTCCACAAATTGAACGATCAAACCTTTAAACAGTTAGGATCGTATCAAACCCCCACCTGGTCAAACCTTACTACAGTTAGGACCACAACCAAAATCCCCTCTCGATTCAATCCATGAACGAGAGGTCCACAAATTGAATAATCAAACCTTACGACAGTTAGGATTATTCAAACCAGTCCAGATTCTCTAAGTGGAGATCCCACGTTAAGTTTCCTTTAGATCAGGAGATAGAATATAAAATTCTTCCTCTCCGATTTTGGGTTCATCTCTACCAACAAACAAGAGACCAGGAGATAGAATATAAAATTCTTCCTCTCCGATTCTGGGTTTATCTCTACCAACAAAAAAAAGAGACCAGGAGATAGAATATGAAATTCTTCATCTCCGATTTCGGGTTTATCTCTACCAACAAAAAATTAACCAGGAGATAGAATATAAAATTCTTCCTCTCCGACTTCGGGTTCATCTCTACCAACAAACAAGAGACCAGGAGATAGAATATAAAATTCTTCCTCTCCATCATTGGGTTCACCTCTACTAACATAAAAGAGACCAGAATACTCCAATAGGTACACGAGTCTAAACTGTTTCCCTACCCTCAATAGGAAGTTTCTGGAGAATATTACTCAGAATATTCTTAAGAATAACCTGAATACTCCAATAGGCACACGAGTCTAAACTGTTTCCCTACCCTCAGCAGGAAGTTTCTGGAGAATATCACTCAAAATATTCTTAAGAATAACCTGGCTACCTCCTAACGGGTATACGAGGTTAAACTATTTCCCGAAAACTCTAAAAAATACATGAGTATAAACTGTGTTCCTATGAAGACTGATACAGTGATTAACAATGCGGTATCAATTTGACGACAAAAGCTGAATTCACTAATACAAATTCCAGCTTCGATTCAAGATCTTGACAACGGTCAAGCGATAAACGCGATGCCGGAAGAATCTTAACTATTTTACAAAGCACTGAATAGATTGAGAGACAAAGAGGTCAAGAGTTGAAGCCATCTACGGGTTCTTCTACACGATCTACTCAACCAAGTATTGAAAGGATCGTAAGTAAGACCTATCTTATCCAAAGTATCCCAGAACTCCTCTATAAAAGAATGAGTCTGGAATACTTTGGAGGGGGTATCTGTAGGCGTCAAAAAATACTGAAAGATATCCAAACCCAGCTCAGGAAGAAGACATCCAAAACGTCAAAAAAAAGAACACAAGTTTGGTCTCGTATGCGAGACAGTCTTTACTGTCTCGCAGGCGAGATAGTCTTCACTGTCTCGCCAGGCGAGACAGAATTTACTGTCTCGCCCACGCGAGACAGAATTTACTGTCTCGCCGAGCGAGACAGAATTTTCTGTCTCGCACGCGAGACAGTTCCCAGAGGTTTAAAACTGCTTTGCATAACCACCAACACATGGCCACTAACTGTTCAAGAACGTGGGAAACATCGTGGGTGAGAATCACGTTGATAACTGCCAGAATAACGGAGTTTTAAAACGTGGGAAGGCAGTTACAAGAAGCTGACAGGCAGTTGAGGAGTTCTAAGACAGTGTTTTACTGTCTCGCAGGGCGAGACAGCAAATTTACTGTCTCGCTGGGCGAGACAGCAAACACTGTCTCGGCCAGCGAGACAGTAAACACTGTCTCGGAAATAGTTTTTTGTCTCGGGGCTATAAATACCCCCTGAGATCGATTCTTCCAGGGGGCTTCCAGAAAAAGAGCCAGGGGCTGATTAGAGAGCATTCCAGAGCAGAGAGAGATCTGAGTTCTTGGAGCAATCCCTTGACATTCAAGCTTTGACTTGATTTCAAGAAGAACGACTATCTTACTTCGATAAGATATCGTTTCCAATTCTCACTTCGATAAACGAAGGAAGAATCATTAAAGCCTTCACGATTCAACCAGGATCTGTGATTCGGCGGTCCACGAACCAAAGCGTTCCCGGCACAGGCAAAGAACCAACGAAAGCAGTGATCCAAACAACGATCCTGTGTTTATTTTCTCAAGAGTTGTAATTTTCTTTTTGTTGTGTAAAAGAGTCTTAAAAAAGGCTGTTTTCTTTGAATTTATTGTAATCGACTGAAGATATAATGAATTCGACAACAAGACCAACTTTTGACGAAAACAGTAATCTCGCGGATGAAGCTTGAACTTAATCTTTAACTTGAATTGTATAAACTTCACCGACATTCCGCCAACCTCCATTGGATATCATCGTTGAAGCTCTATTCCATCCATCCTCCAACAACGTTGTTTGTCTATAACAAATAAGAAAACACGAATACTAGACAAACAACATTAGATGTAAATTGTTTGTTAAACATTATCAAAACAAGAAGGCCAACAAAAATTGCCAGCGGCAGAAGAAAAGAATTGCGGTTGCGTTGAGGAGATTTTGAGCAGTCTTTTGTGTCGAATTTGAGAGGGTTTTTGTATTCTTTTGAGAGTGATATTTGTATGAGGGATTAGAGAGTTTGTGTGAGGTTTAGATTGAGTGATTGTAATCCCTAGTTATATTCTCTCCCTCTAATAGTAGATCTCCCCTCTCCTTGCCCCGTGGACGTAGGCAATTTACCGAACCACGTAAAATTGGTTGTATCGCTATTTGTGTGATTTGTAATAGCTTTTAGGTTCCCTCGACAGGTCAGTCCTAGAACTGATGAGAGGAAGAGCTGATATCTCACTTGGTTGAGATATTTTGCTTAAGGTTCCTGTTTCCTTTGTGAAACAGGATTTCCTATTGTGATCTGACTCTTTTGTTGAGTCATGGTGCTGCCGAGGTGCTGCTGAAATTTTCGCTGTGCGCAACAAGTGGTATCAGAGCCCAGATTTTAGATCTAGGGTTTTTGGAGTTTGGTGGAGGAAGATTCTTGTGTGAAGCTTGGTTCTTGGAGTTCTAGGCTTCAGTGGAGATAGCATCAGGAGTTACCGTTGGAGATTTCGCTTACCTCGTGTGGATAGGAGATCTATTTGGAATCCGATCTAGGGTTTAGTTGGGTGGTTCCTAATTTCTATCTAATTTATTCTTTCTCTACAATTTGAAGTTAGTTTGCAATGGGAGAAGAAGATAAAAGCAGCAAGTCGATGCGAGTACAATACAAGTTGGTTTTCAGAATACTAAGATTAGTGTGATAAAGTATGATGGCAAAATCAACTTTGATTTGTGGATGAGCGACGTACATGATACGCTCAATGCTCAGAATTTAGAAGAGACCATCATGGTCCATGAGAGGCCACCTAAATATGATGAGGCGATATGGGAGAAGATGAATAGGAACGCTTGTGGGGTGATCAGGTCCTGTTTAGAACAGGAGCTGAAATATGATGTGATTGGGGTGACGTCTGTAATGAAGATGTGAGAAATTCTCAACAATAAGTATCTCACAAAGAGTGTTGAGAACAGGTTGCATTTGCTGCAATGACTCTTCAAATTTCAGATGTCCAGAGGTACCTCACTAGCGGCTCATGTGAACAACTACACTAAGTTGTTGTCGGACTTGACGAATATTGACGAGAAGATATCGGATGAGTACAATGCTATTATCTTATTAGGCTCCTTACCGGATGAGGAGTATGATACCTTCGTGCTCACTTTGTTGAACGGGAGATCTTCTATCAGCTATAGTGAAGTGACTAACGCATTGACCAATTACGATTTGAGGAGGAAGGACAAGGAGACTTCCCGAGCTAGCACTTCAGGCGATGCATTGTCGACGAGAGGTAGAAGCCCATATTCGAAAGGTGGTAGTAGAGAAAGTTTAAATTCAAGAAGCCGCCACCAATTAGCAAAGAACTAATGTGCATTCTACAAGGAGCATGGACATTGGAAGAGAGACTGCCCGAAGCTCAAGGAGAAAGAGAATGGCAAGAAAAAGAGCCCAGAGGCCAATGAGGTGAATATTGCGAAAGACGATGATTCCGATGATTCGTGCTTTTCTCTACTGATTACTCCGGAGGTGAACCATGCGGATGCATCAGATTGGATACTTGATTCCGGTGCTACTTATCACGTGACCCCTAGGCGAGACTGATTTATATCTTTTGAGAAAGTCGACGGGGGTGTTGTTATCATGGGAAATGATCAATCCTGTGATGTTTGTGGGATAGGTACCATGCGGATTAAGATGCACGATGGAGTAGTCCGTGAGTTGAAGGAGGTGAGATTTGTTCCTTAATTGAAGAAAAATCTTATCTCAGTTGGAGCTTTGGAGGCGAAGAGATTCAAGGTGACTTTCGAAAACGCTGTAGCGAAGGTTACTAAGGGATCATTGGTGGTGATGAAGGGAGTCCGCAATCGGAATTTGTATTATCTGAAGGGAAGCACTGAGATTGGCCAGGTTGCTTCGGCTATTTCAGAGGCGGACATGAGCAGGCTTTGACATTATAGGTTGGGGCACACAGGAGAGAAGTCACTGCAAGCTTTGTGTAAGCAGAGGCTATTGAAGGGAGCCAAGAGTGGTAAAGTGGAATTCTGTGAGTACTGTGTTCTCGGCAAGAAGACGAAGGTGAAGTTCGGGACTGCCATTCATCAGACGAGGGGTATCCTGGACTACGTGCACACAGACGTTTGGGGTCCCACCAAGACTACATCACTTGGTGGTCGATATTGGTTCGTCACGTTCGTTGATGACTATTCTAGGCGTTGTTGGGTGTACACCATGACGAAGAAGATTAAAGTCCTAGATATCTTTGTGGAGTGGAAGAAGAGATTGGAACTGCAGACTGGGAAAAGATCAAGACATTACGATCCGACAACGGTGGTGAGTATACTTCTGACCCCTTTCAGCAGCTATGTCGAGACGAGGGCATAGAGAGACACTTCACAGTTAGTCATACACCGCAACAAAATGGGGGTGACAGAGAGGTTGAATCGGTCTTTACTGGAGAAGATCTGATGCTTATTGTCACAGAGTGGTTTGGAGAAGATCTTTTGGGCTGAGGTACTTACATATGCGAGCCACCTCATTAATAGGCTGCCTTCATCTGTGATTGAGGGGAAAACCCCTATGGAGAAGTGGTCGGGAGAGCCAGCACACGACTATGACTAGCTCAAGGTATTCGGGTGCCCTGCATTTTATCATGTGAGAACAGATAAATTAGAACCTCGAGCTAGGAAGACCATATTTGTAGGATTCAAGCATGGTGTTAAGGGATACAAGCTTTGAGATCCATTTGATAAGAAGATTGTGCTGAGTAGGGACGTCACGTTTGATGAGGCTTCTATCTTGAAGTTTCCCAGCTCTCATCAGGTGGAGAGCGACCCGACGGAGGAGATATCACAGGTGGTGGAGATCGATGCAGCTCCACATTGTCCAGATGGTACAGTATCCATTAGAGTGCCGACTGAGGTGACGCCAGGCTGGAGAAGATCCAATGCTTATTGTCACAGAGTGGTTTGGAGAAGATCTTTTGGGTTGAGGCACTTACATATGCGAGCCACCTCATTAATAGGCTGCCTTCATCTGCGATTGAGGGGAAAACCCCTATGGAGATGTGGTCGGGAAAGCCAACACATGACTATGACCAGCTCAAGGTATTTGGGTGCCCTGCATATTATCATGTTAGAACTGATAAATTAGAACCTCGAGCTAGGAAGGCCATATTTGTAGGATTCAGGCGTGATGTCAAGGGATACAAGCTTTGGGATCCAGTAGATAAGAAGATTGTGCTGAGTAGGGACGTCACATTCGATGAGGCTTCTATCTTGAAGCTTCCCAGCTCTCATCAGGTGGAGAGCGACCCGACGAAGGAGATATCGCAGGTGGTGGAGATCGATGCAGCTCCACATTGTCCAGATGGTACAGTATCCATGCAGGTACCGACTGAGGTGACGCCAGGTGAGCATGACGGTGACACGGAGGATACGAGTACAGTTATGCAGGATCAGGGACCAACGGCTCAGGTTCAGGATTCGATTACGGTTCGGAGACAGAGGAGAAACATACAGATGCTAGCACGGTATGCCGACACAGTTGCGTATGCACTTCCGGTGGAGAGTATCGATGAGTTGGTGCCTACTACACTCAGAGAGGCCAAGCAGAGTTCAGAGCCTGATTCGTGGCAGGTGGCTATGCAGGAGGAGATGGAATCTCTTCATAAGAATGATACATGGGAGCTTGTTGAGCTTCCAAAGGGATGGAAGGCAATTGGTTGCAAGTGGGTATACACGAAGAAGGAGGGCATTAAGGGCACTCCATTGAGGTTCAAAGCTAGGTTAGTTGCGAACGACTATGCACAGGAGGAAGGTATTGACTATAATGAGGTTTTCTCTCCGATGGTGAAGCACTCTTCGATTCGGATTTTGCTAGCTTTGGTAGCACATTATGGTTTGGAGTTAGATCAGTTGGATATGAAGACGGCATTTCTTCATGGTGATCTTGATGAAGAAATATATATGACTCAGCCATTAGGATTCCGAGCTATAGGAAAGGAAAAATTAGTTTGCAGATTAAAGAAATCGCTATACGGTTTGAAACACTCTCCTCGACAGTGGTATAGGCGTTTCGATGGTTTTATGATTGGTCTTTCGTATACTCGGAGCCAGTTTGATCCTTGCGTATATTTTCACAAGTTGAAAGGAGGTGCGTACATCTATTTGTTACTTTATGTCGATGACATGTTGGTTGCCTCTACTTCCAGGTCAGCTATAATTGAGTTAAAAGTTTAGCTTTCAAATGAGTTTGAGATGAAGGACTTGGGTGAGGCCAAACACATTTTAGGAATGGAGATCGGCAGAGACAAGAAGAAGGGCAGAATTTGTTTGACACAGGTGGCTTATTTGAAGAAGGTTCTACAGCGATTCCATGTTAGCATGGATACAAAGCCAGTTGGTGTACCTTTGGGAGCCCATTTAAAACTTTCAGCTGATCTTTCACCGAAGATAGTTAAAGATCGAGAGTTGATGTCGAAGACTCCATATGCGAGCGCGGTTGGGAGCTTGATGTATGCGATGGTATGTACGAGACCAGATTTGTCACAGGCGGTGAGCATGATTTCGAGATACATGCACGATCCGGGAGTGAGTCATTGGGACGTCGTAAGATGGATTTTGAGGTACATTCGAGGTACGCTCAATATTGGTTTGGTTTATGAGCGGGACACAACAGGTGGGCAGCTATGCATCGGTTATGTTGATTCGTATTATGCCGGGGATTTAGATAAGCGCCAGTCTACTACGGGGTATGTGTTTACTTTGACCCGTACGCCGGTGTGTTGGAGAAGCACCTTACAGTCGACGGTGGCTTTGTCTACGACGGAGGCAGAGTATATGGCAGTTACGGAGGCTGTGAATGAGGCTATTTGGCTTCGAGGACTTTTGGAGGACCTTGGTATATCGCAGAGGTCCGTCACTATTCATTGTGATAGCATGAGTGCTATCTATTTGGCGAAGAATCAAGTTTTTCATGCGAGGAAGAAGCACATTAACGTTCGTTATCACTTCGTTCGGGATGTTCTTGAAGATGGCGATGTGGAGATTGTGAAGGTCCACACGAAGGATAATCCGGCAGATATGCTCACTAAGGTGGTTCCGAGCAACAAGTTTGATCATTGTCGAAACTTGTTGCACATTCATGATTGTTGAGGCCGTTGGCGGCCATTTGGGTGAACTACGTGTGGCTTGATTCCTTGGGCAAGAGGATACGTATGCAGTCATTTATGATGCAGCCGATTTGAGAGTAGATACTGACATTTGGTTGCTTTGGTGTCGGCGATCAGTTTTGAAAAAACTTCATCGAGGTGGAGAATTGTGAACGTTGGGGGGCACCACGTGAATGAAGGGAGCCCAGTTTCCGCGTGAAATTTTACGCGTGAACAATGGCGTTCACGAGTGCACTTCAAAGCACGTGGGGGCCACATCTCAATGGTATATATATCAACTTGTTTTGTTTTTTAGGGTTGCGCGGGAGGTTTGTGAATTCAAGAGGGTTTTGGCCGCGGGAAGGTTGCGGCTGCAGGAGAAAATTGTCAGCGACAGAAGAAAAGAATTGCGGTTGCGTTGAGGAGATTTTGAGCAGTCTTTCGTGTCGAATTTGAGAGGGTTTTTGTACTCTTTTGAGAGAGATATTTGTATGAGGGATTAGAGAGTTTGTGTGAGAGTTTAGATTGAGTGATTGTAAACCCTAGTTGTATTCTCTACCTCTAATAGTAGATCTCCCCCTTCCTTACCCCGTGGACGTAGGCAATTTGCCGAACCACGTAAAATTGGTTGTATCGCTATTTGTGTGATTTGTAATAGCTTTTAGGTTCCCTCGACAGGTCAGTCCTAGAACTGATGAGAGGAAGAGCTGATATCTCACTTGGTTGAGATATTTTGCTTAAGGTTCATGTTTCCTTTGTGAAACATGATTTCCTATTGTGATCTGACTCTTTTGTTGCGCCGAGGTGTTGCCGAGGTGCTGCCGAAATTTCCGTTACGCGCAACAATTCTCCTAAACAAACCCTAGAAATAAGCTTCCTATTTATACCCGAAACCAGCGTCCGAAAAAACCGAACAGGAAAGCCGCTGGGAGTCTCGCGTGGGTGGGTGTCGAGACACGCTTTGTGTCTCGGGCCTGCTGTCTCGCGCCGCTCACCGCGCGTGGGTAGGTATGGCCCACGCGAGATAAAAAACATGTCTCGCGGGGAGGTGTGCCCCGAGACACCCTCGTGGGTGTGGCCCACACGTTCGCAGAGATGGTAACGGAGGAGGGTAGAGTGAGTATGGTGGTGGAGTATGTGAAAGAACTCAGAGAGCTTGGGTGCTTCTAATGGGAACTGGTTTACAGATAGAAATCACAGTAGAGGATGGTGTCTACGTTCTCAGAAGTTTGCGATGATAAATTATGATGATGCTTTCTTCAATCAAGGAGCAACAAGGGGGAAGTGGTGGCTTGAGACAAAGTTAGCTAGTGGTAGTTTTTGGGTGCTTGTGCTGGTGGTAGTTCACGTGGTAAATTCTATGCATACGGTGGAGGCAGTTGCATTACTTTAGGGGGCAAAGATAGTTCGACATCTTAGTTTGCAAAATGTGATCTTGAATCAGTGTGAAGGTGGTTCTCGGAAAGCTAGTTAGAGTAAATGGCAGATTGTCACATTATGATCATATTTGTGATGAATCCGCCAATTTTGGTTTTCATATTGTCCTGAGATTATTTGCAGGGGCATCCAGTTGAATGTTCCAGCTTTTGCTTCTTAGTGAATGAAATTTCCTAGTTTTCTGAAAAAAAGGAAAAAAAGAAAAAGGAAAAAAAAAAAACTTTTAGTTGCTCCTTCTACTATTGCTTGTGATTGAGTCAATGCTAACGTTTTTAAATGGCTATGTAACAGATGATTTGAATGTTGAATAAAACATCCACACATTTCCATAAAAAAAACAAAAGATTTGGAGGACAATAATAATTTCAATGATTTGAGGGACTAAGTTCATAATAACTTAAGAATTGAGTGATCTAAAACGGTTTCAATGGTTGTAGGACTAATTTGCAAATATGAAAGATCCAAGAGACTAAAATTTTGAAAACTTTGAGAAAAGAAAACCATCATTTTACTAAAAGAAACACATGCCTCATAGTACCAAAACATTTTCTAGAAAATTAGAGGTTCAGGAGTATTGGCTCGTCAAGTTGATAACGAGCTTCAATACCAAGTATAGTATTTCCGAAATCTTCATACCAAAGTGAATCTATCTCATTATGGAAAATGATCCAAATTTCATAAAACATTGCAAACACAACTTTTACATTGCATTCAGCCATCT
Organism: Asparagus kiusianus; assembly: GCA_022839385.1. Classification (NCBI taxonomy): domain Eukaryota; kingdom Viridiplantae; phylum Streptophyta; class Magnoliopsida; order Asparagales; family Asparagaceae; genus Asparagus; species Asparagus kiusianus. The sequence continues at coordinate 13,426 of BQKN01037217.1, forward strand.
TGGCTCTTCTGAAATCTATATTGGGAAGAAAAAAAATTCACAGAGAAAATGATTTCCTACTGCGAAAACATGAAAAAGCAGAAAATTTTAATTTGCTTATAAATTAGGCCCAAAAATGCCTAATGAATCTGAACCTCTTCATCCTCAGACCAATTTTTATCTTAAATCTACACTGTCTCAAACACCAAGATGACTGCCTCCTCTGTGAACAGCCATCCTCCAGTACCTTGTAGATCAAGAACCGAGCTTTGCGATGGCGAAGCTCATCCGGGTCCTCCTTATCAACTCTTGAGTAAGCATAATTTCTCCTCCAAATCACCATCTTCCTTTGATCCTTGAATCCTCAAAGCAAAGACTAAATCTACAAGTACAGTTTCAGTTCATGAAATGTTTATATAGTTTTCAGAGGGTAATCTTTCTCATTATAAAAATGGACATGACATGTGAGGGAGTGATGAAACAATGCAGGCCTGTGCTCTCTAATCAAATAATTGCAATGAAGTCAATGAGACACTATATTTATTTTTGGAGGAACATGCCTTCATCTATGTCCTTAATTAGTTGTGTATTCAGATGCCGCGTCTTCTGATGCTCTCTTAAAGCTAGTAGCTGTTTCTATGCCCATGCTACATTTGCAAAAGAGTTGGTTAGCCTCTTTAATTAACTAGCTATGCACCGGCATGGATTTTGACTTGAGAGTTAAAGAGATGGGAGAATAGATAAATAAATATAGTTTTTGGAAGAAAATAGACAGATAGATAAATAAATGAGTACTTGAACTTGAATTATAAGCAAAGTTGCTGATCTATATATTTAACTTCTTGGGGCCAGCATTTTAAAATTTCCACCTCTAAGTTGATGTGGATATTTAGGAATTTTTCTAATAGAAAATTTCAGAACTATTATTAGATTTAAGAAGAGTAATAGTAAAAGCTCTGGAAATTGTTACAACTATTAGAATGTACATGCATTTTTAGAGAAATATCAGATTAAACATATAGTAGATCCAGGCTTAGGTTATTTCTATGAGTAAATAACCTATGATTTTTTTTTGAGGTGTGGAATAGATCAGTTTCTGTTGGTAATAACATTATATTTTAGAAAATCTTAGTTGGTCTTGGATTGGATTGAAGATTGAATTTGATTGGAAAGATCCGATTTCAATTTGAATCGAGTTCTAATTAAAATTGAGTCTTACCTGAATTCAAGATAAAACTACATTTTTCAGAGATCTTTTGATGAGATTGAGAGGCGGAATTTCTTGTGGTTCTATTAAGATCACAAGAAAGATTGTATCTTATAATCTCTTATATAAAAAGAATCTAATCTCTCCCCGTGCGGGTAGGCGCTCGTCGAACCACATAAATCCTTATGTTTTTGTTCATGTGCTTTCTTTTCTATGGTTTATTGTTTTCTCTTTATTCGAGCAAGTTTTCTCGGGATTTCCACAGGCCCTGGTGATTGATTGGTCTATGAGATCTAATTGAGGATTTCAGTGGTGCTACAATCAATGTCAGGTTGCAGGTGGCGTTTACCAATGATTACAGTTATTGTGTTTGGTATTTCTTTTAGGCTTTGAGGTAACATACTGTTCTAATATGATTCTTCCTTCTTGTAGTTAGACAAATAGTGCTTTTTTTAGTACCATCGTTAGATAAAGTAGTTGAACCTGAAATATAGGCAATAATGCTGAATTTATACTTTCGCAGATGTCAGTTAAGTATACACTAACAAAGCTGATTCAGTATTTATGTCACGCGAGTTCCGTAAGTATCATAGGTCTTCAAATAATTGATTAGGATATCCAATTAAAGTCTTTTTCCATCAATATCAGATTAAATAACCTAAAGCTTTATATTTGAAGATCATCATTGAATTAAAGTCTTTTTCCATCAATATCAGATTAAACAACCTAAAGCTTTATATTTGAAGAACATCACTGACTTTAAAGAGATCTTATGGCATAGGTGTCTTGTTTATTTGCATTGAAATGCACCTGATTATTTGGGTTAATTTCACAAAACCCCCCCTGAACTTTAGGAAGTTTTTCACATAACCCCCTGAAGTTTAAGGTATCCTATAGTACAAAAGTAGTCTATAGTTTATAGTCTAATTATCACTAGGCTTATGACTCATAGTTGTCTCGATTGAGAATTTGATTACAAACTTATTGATTAATGAATTTATTGGCACTTGGGGGTGAAAATTTGCGCTGTTCTTTTTGTGGAAGAATCAGAAAAACCAGATTTTCTGGCATAAGTCGACTCATGCACAAGGCTAAGTCGACTTATGGTAAGTCGACTTGTCAGTGTGCACGAGTCGACTTACGATCTGCACTGGAGTTATGTTTTTTTGCTCTGCCAAGTCGACTTATAGATCCTGATAAGTCGACTTACGAAGTCCTCTCCAGTTGTTGTTTTTCTCTCTGCCAAGTCGACTTGTGGTGACTGTTAAGTTGACTTGTGACGGGTTTTTTTGCATATTCAGGTTTCCTGTTTGCACTCTGATTGGGTTTCTGTTTTGATATAAATAGGGAAACGATTTGTTAGGGTTTTTTATCAGAGATTAAGGATTCTTTTGAGCATTGTGAGAGGGAGATATTGTGAGCAAGGTGAGATCTTTGGTTGAGGGTTAGTTTGAGAGAATTTGTGTGATTGTAACCCTTTGTACTCTCCTTGATTTAGTGAAATCTCCCCATCCTCTCCCCGTGGACGTAGGCAAGTTGCCGAACCATGTATATCTCTGTGTTTGGATTGATTTGGCGTTATTGGTTGGATTTGTGCAAGTGTTTGGCCTTCTTCTACTCGTGATCATAGGTTCGTTGTGAGTTCGTGCAAGGCTTCCGCATAGGCGCGCGACACTTTTAATGAAGCTTTCCCTAAGAAATTGTTCCAATGCGACTAGTAACTTTGCTCATTTTGAAATAATAATTTTCTCTCCTTTATTGGTTGGTGAATTTTTAATTATTCCGAACGTTTCGCAGAAAATTGTAACTAACAAGCTATATCTAGATACAAGCCAACCAATATTTGATCACTCAGCACTAACATCCGCTGCGTTAATGAACTTAAAAAATCACGAAAGAGAACCTAACAATGTTATTTATGATATTAAGTTTTTCTAAACCTTTGAAATCTTTCTAAACTCAAACAAAGAAAGAGTAGGAGAAAGCCAAATTGGAGGACGTTGACGCCAATGAAAACCATGCATGAAAGTCATTCATTGTGATTCTCTCATATAAGACTAATATATTTTTGTTTAATCTGAAAAATCTTAAATAAATTAAACTTTATTCCCTAAAAGAACAAGCATATGTACATTATTTCGAGAGACAAAGCATCAGCAAGTATGAATTCTGTTGTATTAACATTTCCGTAACAAATGAACAACATAGGTGACTTGGATAGTTAAGAGGTTCCAATATGACTCCCAAGGTAGTGGGTTTGATTTTCGGTGACTTCATTATATAAAAAAGAAAATCCATAATAAATAAAATACAAATCCAAAATATTCCAATAAGACAGATTATAAATAGCATAAATATTTGACCAAATCAAACAGAATCTATATTAGTTTTTAATTTTAACTCCATTCCTGTTCAAAATTTCACTCTCCAATAGACTAACCTTATTTGAAAAAAGAAAAAAGATTCCTGTAGCAAATTCTATTTCTCCCTTTCCTTTTATTTGGCTCGGATTCTCTACAATCTTAATTGCAGAGAAGTTCTACAATCAAATTAAGACCACCTTCAAATTCCTAAAAGAAAGAAAAATATGTTAGAACCTAAATCTAGAGATCAAATAGATTGAAGGGTTTCGGATCCTCCTCAATTAGATCTCCAATTACACAGTAATTGGAGATTGTCCAATTATCTCGATTCTATCTCTCTACTCCAATTCCAATGGCTGAGATGAAGCCACGAAGGATTTGCACTATCACAATAACTGTTTTCAATAAAAAGATAATTATTGACAATTTAAGGATTCATTAGTGAAATAAAAAAAATAGTAACATAAATAGATAACAGATGAATATTCTATTTCTATTCCATAAAGATAATTATGAAGGATTTAATTGCAGACTTAAATCAATAAGAGGGTAAATTGGTACGATCCAAAAAAAAGAGGGTAAATTGGTAAACATTACAAATTGGAGGGTGACTTTAGAACTTTTCTGGCAAAGAATGTTAGCTTTCATTACCAAATGGAAATGAGAAGTACAGGGATTCGGATCCTCTCCACTACAAAAAAAATAGTGGAGGGACCACTACATAATCACAACCATTGATTATCTAGTTGATGGTTATGATTTTTTCTTTTAGTGCAAATTAGGAATGAGTGCAATACACGGGGGTATGGTAAGTATTAGATTTAAATTGTATCTTAACCGCCTACTAAATAATCAACGCTTGAGATTAAAAGTAGTGGTCTCTCCACTACATTTTTGTAGTGGAGAGGATCCAAATCCTATATTTATAGGGTGACGTAGGAACTCCTACCATGTAAAACTACAAACTACCTGCACATGAAGAAAATAACACCAGCTCAAATTCAACTAAGACATCCACACAGGTATCAGCTCAGCTTGCAGACTACATCCTTTCACAGAAATGAAGGTACGTTGAATCCTCATCATCTCACACCACCTCCTATTCTTTGGAGTATCTTTCATTCTCTCAATTCTACTTAATTGTATTTTCAGGGAAAAGATTACTTGCATGATATAACGCTGCACATCCGGTTGCATACTCTGAAAGATCGCTGTATTTCTCATTGATCTCCACACAAAATATACACTTGCTACAAGGGCTGCTCCATTGATTTTGTAAATACTACCGTTACGACCCCATCTCCTAATAGCTCAAGGAATGATATTTTAGATGTTCTATAGTCTCCTCATGCTCATGAGGCATAGAGGACATATGATATCAATAGGGATTTCACTTCTTCTCAAGTGCACTCTCATAAAAAAAAAAAAATCTTGGCAAACTGGCACATATATAATAAAAGAATGTCTGGGCAAATTCATTCCACTCCAAACGAGCTTCCTCCACCTCACTTTAGGACTTGCAGCGTACGTATATAGCTTGGTAAGCATCACTTGAACTAAATGCAGGCATGGAAACTCTCCGGTTAATACCAACATCTCTATCACCTAAATAGGTCTCAATGATCCATTTCACCCATATATTATCAGGCGACAATGCAATCTCCCAAAGATGTTTCAGCATCAAGGCATTGTTTTGCTAGAGTAGTGTTGTATGCCCTTAAACATCCAATACATTTTTTTATTGAATATTAATTGATTTTATTATTGCACATGTTGTTTGGGTATCTTTTATATAATTGTTATATTATCCTTAGAGATTATTTTGTTAGATCATGCACTGTGATGGTCACTTGCTTGGAGATATGATCTAATTCAGAGATTTCTTAAATTTGTGTTTAACCTATAACTACTAAAGGATAGCTTTGTTATAACAGGTTATTATGCATGACAACGACATATGAGATGTGATAGTTGATCTCAGCTATCGGGAATGAAGATTCCCCGGGTGTATGTCATAAGCGCATATTTGATATGTGTAGTACAATACCTTATTTGGATTCTCTAGGACGAGTCACCTAAGAGATAGAGAATCCGGATTGTTACATGGCCCCTTAGACTTGATGATATTATCGTTTTCTATTTGATAATCTAATATACTTTGATATGATGGTTAAGCTTATTTTACAAGTGTTATACAGCCTGAAATATTGGGTTATTAGATTTCATTTAGGAAAGTGATGGATATTTAGATAGGATCTAGTATACTCATTTTTATGAGTTAATTTATTATGCATATCCCATGAATATATTAAATTCCCGTTGACGGGTGGTTTTTGAATATTATTTTTCTAAATTTATTTTCTTATAAAATAAAATATTTTGATGTTTCAAAAATGGTTTTTATTTATGATCATGGGATTGTATTTTTAGGAATGAGCAAGTAGGTGATTTGTCCTGCTCAATAAAGTTTCCTAAAATCACTTGATACTGGAGGGGACTAAATGTAAGATAATATTATTCACAAATATTTAATCCCATATTATGGAAGAGCTTTTATGAACAGTTGGTCGGATAAGGATTTGATTGTTAAATTAAAATTATTAATTTGATTAATAATTGGTTCTCGATATGGGACCCAATTGGTCTCACTAATGTCATTAGAAGATGTTTATATGCAATACAATTCTATTTCTATCCTAATTGTTATGGAAAGAATATTCTATCTTTAAATGTTATGGATAGAGTTTTAAACAATTAAGAACTGTTTTAAAATTGAAATCTTTAAGGAAGGTCCAATCCTATATATAGGGTTCATATGAAGCCTTGAAAAAAAATATGAGAAAAAGAAATAGATTTTGAGAACCTATCTCTCAGTATTGCTCCTCTTCGGTGACAGGTGGATTTCAGTTGGAGGTTTTTTTCTCTTGAAGAAGCTATTTTGTTTTGATCTTGGGACGGATTATTAAAGAAATTCAGAAAGCGTTTCAGGTATTTTTCTAGATTTTATTAATTTCGATTTATCTACATGATATGCAATTTTCCGCTGCATTGTATGTTATGTTTCCAACAATTGGTATCAAAGCGGGTTTAGAATCCAATCTGTAATAATTTAATTAGATTATTTTTTTATATATTCGGGTTACTGTTCATCGGGCAACGGCACTGTTCATGGTCGAGAACACTGTTCATCGGTGGTACTGTTCATCACCGAGAACATTGTTCATTGCCGCGTGATTACTGTTCATAATTTGAAATCAATGTTCACAATAGTTGGTTATTGTTTATGGGTTAAAATTATTAAGATTAGATCAAAGAATTTTTCTTTTTCAATTGTTGTAATATTTGGGTTCTTGTTAGATTTGATCTAAATAGAGTTTTTTTTAGATTGTTATAATTACTTTATCAATAGAGTTGTGGCCTATTGGATGGGCGGCGGAAGAGGAGATGGCCGGAGTTTGAGATTTGATCTCACAACAACATTACACAAATAAAATAAAAAATTGGATGACCGCCGGAGATAGGTCACCAGTGCGGTTGCCCCGCCGGCTGCGGTGGGCTCGCCGCCGTCGGACCTTTGGTGGCGACGGGTCATATCTCAAACCTAGTCAAACCCTAACCCTAATCTTCCTGGAAGAAGATGATCTTAATGGGTTATTTTTTTCATAAAGGGTTATGTATCTAAGCCCATTAAGACTTAAGTTTAATGAAACGGGTTTGACCCGCAAACAGAACCCAAACCCGAAACTCTGATAATTTGAATTTTACTGTAAAATTATTATTAGACCACTGTTTGACCCAGAAACTGTTCTGAAGTCCACCAGTATTGATTTTTTTTGCTGTAAAATTAGTTTTAGCCCCCTGTTTAAACCAGAAACTGTTCTGGAATCCATCTGAAAGAAGTGATTATTTTCTTATTAACCCTTAAGAGCTGCAGAATTTGTTCTGAAGCCCATATACATGTATAATTTATTTTCTAATGTTGAAAATATTATTTAACTCTTATTGATTAATAATGTATCATTGTATTTTTGAAATACTTATTTAAATTATACATGTAACATGGTTGCATTAATTTTAAATTGTTTAATTTTAATTTTTCATGAGATTAAAGTAATACATGGAAAATTATTAATAGGTTCAAAATTATTTTGAATTTTCTCTTTTAAATAAAACAGTTTAGAATTTATTAGAAATTGACTGTTGTTATTTTCTCTCAATTATAATACATAACAAAAGTTGTATAGAAGTATAGATAGATTAATATTTAAGAAATATAAATCTAAGGGTCTTCCATCATAAAGATATAACTTAGATAATAATATTTTAGCTTATCTGATGCCACAAAGGATAGCGTTTGTTAAAATTTATTATCTAGTTATATCTCGCATAAGGATGCCAAGTATTTTATGTATAATGGGACCACTAGACTAAAATAGGTAGTGCCACCTGTTTTATATAAGATAGCTGGATTGATGGGTAAACACTTCATTGATGTCTTGGGATGCTAGCTAAAATAGTAGAGTCTGTTTTCGGAAAAAGTTGCCTTCATCATTGATTTCATTAAAACTTCAAACGTTACAAATGAAATTCAAATAATGAAAAATAAAAAATTACAACTTTTCGAAAATAAACACAAGATCCTGTTTTGCGGTCTCTTGCTTGCGTGGGTCTTTAGCCTGTGACGGGGACGTCGATATCCGTGGACCACCTGGCAATCAGATCTGACCCGAGAAAATCGGGCAGAGCTTCGTCGATCCGCGATGAGATTTAGAAGCTTGAAGCGCCTATCTCGGATAAAGCGAGATATTTGCTCTTCTTAGTATTACCGGCGAAGGGTAATGCTAAGGAACGGGTGCGGGTGATGAAGATCCGATGAAGAACTCTCCTGTGTTGAAGGGCACGATCACTCTTCACTGCAGCAGGGCTTCGCCAATCCTCTCCAAAAATCCAGATCCTCCAAAAGTGAGGCCTAAGGCTACTATTTATAGGCATGAGGGCGTAAATCAGCGTTGGGACACCCTTGGGGTGTCTAGGCAAAGCCTAGACGCCCTCGGGGTGTCTAGGAAAAGCCTAGACACCCTTGGGGTGTCCCAGTTCAGCCTGAGACGCTCTGTTACACTTGTTTGATTGTTTCCGCCGTAAATTCTTCGTCCGAACTCGGATTTGAATGATTCCAAGTGTGTTGGAAGCCTGACGAAGAGTTCTATCCACTCCAATGGTTGGATTATCTGTAAGATGAACGAGATACGAAGGATGTTGTTCCTTTTGTAAACATCGCAGAGCTCCCGATTAGCCCGTGCCTTCGTTATTCCGAAATTCTATCAGCTCACGTAGTTCGTCGATTTACTTCTAGCGTTTACCGACGTCAATCGAACTCCTGTGAACCAGATAGTGACGTTCATTGTCGTTCCTTAACACTGAGCTGTTCGTGGAGACCTATAGGCAATTTTCGATGCCTATAGATACCCCTCCAAAGCGTTTCGGACTCGTTTCTTTTATAGAAGAGGCTGGAATACTTTGGATGTGATTGGTCCAACCTTCAGTCGGCGTAAAGGACCTGTAGTTAGCTTCAATTCTTGGCTCCTTCGATTTTCGGTCTATTCGATGCTTTGACGAACAACCAAAGTTCTTCCGGCGCTGCGTTTATCGCCTGGCCGTCGTCGGAGTCTCGAGTCTACCACCAGTGAGTCGAGTTTGGTTCGTGTCATTGAGTTGACTTTGAACTGACTATCTCCGTCATATTGTGCTGACTTAGGGTTTCAGATCACCGTATGTTGACTTCTTGTCGCAACGCGTTGACTGGCGTTGACCTAGGATTACGCGTTGACCGGTGTTGGTCCTAAGGTTTCGAACATCGAACGTTGACTTTTTGGTCGCAACGCATTGACTGGCGTTGACCTAGGGTTACGCGTTGACCGGCGTTGACCCTAGGGTTTCGAACGTCGAACGTTGACTTTTTGGTCGCAACGCGTTGACTGGCATTGACCTAGGGTTACGCGTTGACCGGCGTTGACCTTAGGGTTTCGAATCAATCAGTGTTAACTCTCATCGCAACGCGTTGACCGGCGTTGACCTAGGGCTACGCGTTGATCGGCGTTGGCCCTAGGGTTTCGAACATCAAACGTTGACTTTTTGGCCGCAACGCGTTGACTGGCGTTGACCTAGGGTTTCGAACGTCAAACGTTGACTTTTTTGTCGCGTTGACTAGCGTTGACCTAGGGTTTCGCGTTGACCGGCGTTGACTCTAGGGTTTCGAATCGTCGAACGTTGACTTTGGTCGCAACGCGTTGCCTGGCATTGACCTAGGGTTACGCGTTGACCGGCGTTGACCCTAGGGTTTCGAATCGTCGAACGTTGACTGGCGTCGACCTAGGGTTACGCGTTGACCGGCATTGACCCTAGGGTTTCGAATCAACCTGAGGAGAACCAGTTTATACTCGTGTACTCCTGGGAGTTTCGGGAATTAGTTTAGCCTCGTGTACCCGTCGGAGGTTGACGGGTTATCCTTAAGAATATTATACATAATATTTTTCAGGAACTTTCCGTCAATTGTGAGAAATAGTTTAGACTCGTATTCTCCTCGGAGTATAAATACAGGTGTCGAATATATTGAAAAATATCCGAAAAGAGGTTCAAAATGCATACGAATTATCCTCGGACCTCTCCACACGAGCGAGCCCACATTTCGCGGCCCACACGCGTATGAATCAACACATTAGGTTTGGGTCCGGTCCGGTTCAATCCCGGTTTGAATTGGTTCGGGTCAAATTCGGGTTTGGTTCATGGGTCCGGTTCACCCAAGATCCCCCCAAATCATTAAACCCCTCTCCAAAAACCCTAACCCTATTCTTTCTCCACCCCCTACAGCCGTCTCCCCTCCTCATATTTTTCTCTTGTTTTCGGTTTCAATCAAAAAAAAATCACCCACTCCTCAGATTCAGCAACCAACGAATTGAAAAGCTGCGCCGATTGCAGAACAACCAAAACCCCTCTTTGGAGAGGAGGCCCAAACGGACCCAAGGTAGATTTCGTACCCGATCTGATAAAATAACCAGATGGGCTTCTTAAATTTGTGATTTTTTGAAATGGGTAAGTGTTGGGTTCTGCGAATCCGATCGGTTTCTTATATGGGTCATTTTTTGGCTTGTAGTCTCTCTGTAATGCTTGTGGGATTCGATATCGGAAGAGGAGGGGAGATGCCAAGGTTATGGGGTTGAAGAAGAAGTGGAAGCAGAGGATGATGGGGGAAGAGGAGCAGGCTGCTGTGCTTTTGATGGCTTTGTCCTCTGGATTGCTCTATGCATAGATGTAGGGGACATAGATGATGATGGTGACGATGATGATGATGGGGGTTTAATAGTAGTAATAATTGTTGCTGGTGGTATTTTTGGAGCTGGGGGTTATATGCAAAAAATAGGACTGAAATTTGAGGGGGTTATTCAGGTATGATGACCATGACTCAACTCGAGCGTGTCCTTGACCCAACTCGAGCGTGTCCTTGACCCGAATTTAGCCTTGAACACGAAGGGTATTTTGGGTATTTCATCAAAATTTACCGCGAAAATGACAATCATTGTTTCGCATGCACGAAATTTGTAGGTTTAATTAGACTTCAACTATAAAATCCTATTTATACATAGGATTTTAATTAAAGTTCTTAATTTCCCTTTTAAATTTCGCGTATTCATATTGTACCTAACTTACTGCTTTTCATTGCAGATTTTCGATGTCTTCACGTCGATCTCGACTTCATAGGAGTCGTTCCCATTCGCAGTACAGCGAGGAAGAGGTTCCCACGGCATCTTCTCCAGAGGCCTCTTTCTTTGGGGGTGAGAATTTATATTTTCTGTATCCCTGATTGACCCCTTCGCGGGTCATGAAGGAAGAACCGACACCCTCCTTCGCGGGGGTTAAGGTTTCGGACTTGGTGGTTCTGCTATATCCTCGCTTGGCCCCTTCGCGGGTCA
>BQKN01037217.1:25041-39900 GCA_022839385.1 Asparagus kiusianus
TCGCGGGGGTCGAGGTTTCAGGACTTGTGGCTCTGCTGTATCCTCGCTTGGCCCCTTCGCGGGTCATTCGGGAAGAGCCGACATCCTCCATCACGAGGGTCGAGGTTTCAGGACTTGTGGCTCTGCTGTATCCTCGCTTGGCCCCTTCGCGGATCATTCGGGAAGAACCGACATCCTCCATCGCGGGGGTCGAGGTTTCAGGACTTGTGGCTCTGCTGTATCCTCGCTTGGCCCCTTCGCGGGTCATTCGGGAAGAACCGATATCCTCCTTCGCGGGGGTCGAGGTTTCAGGACTTGTGGCTCTGCTGTATCCTCGTTTGGCCCCTTCGCGGGTCATTCGGGAAGAACCGACATCCTCCTTCGCGGGGGTCGAGGTTTCAGGACTTGTGGCTCTGCTGTATCCTCGCTTGGCCCCTTCGCGGGTCATTCGGGAAGAACCGACATCCTCCTTCACGGGGGTCGAGGTTTCAGGACTTGTGGCTCTGCTGTATCCTCGCTTGGCCCCTTCGCGGGTCATTCGGGAAGAACCGACATCCTCCTTTGTGGGGGTCGAGGTTTCGGACTTGTTTTGCTTAGCCAATTCAAGTCTTCGGATATATTAGGGTGATCTCGTGTCATCTTACACCTTACAGGTCGGTGCGTGTTATCACGCTATCTACGTGATGACACATACCGTCTTCCCGGTGTAGGACACTCGAAATCGTCTCTCCAATCATCGCGTGAATAATCTCATCTCGCCTTTATGAGATGGATTTTCTGATTCTATCCTTATGCTTTGTTGTAGTCGAGTTCCCCACGGGCAGCCTCCCTCATCATGCCCTTACTGGTTGTAGCAGGGAAGTCTTCTCTTCGGCTTCCGTCAAGCAGATTATTGGTCCACTCCCTCAGTTTGACAGAGATCGTTCTGACGAATCCTGTCGTTTGATACGGGATGGAGGGCGTCATTGTTTACGCCAGCTTATTACAGATGCTCCCCTTACTGCGGACTCTACCTCTACTCAGGCTTTAAAGAAGCCCAGTTTTCTGTTCGGAGATCACACTGAGGATCCTGCTACATTGACTCTTACCGAGGAGCACTGGCTGACTCTCGACGAAGGAGCTCTCTTGTACATTCCCTCCATTCCTCGTCAATATTCTTTCACTCATTTGGAGGGACAGGCCGTGGAGCGACAGATGTCTTGGCACCTTACTGATGACGCTGAGCGCAGTGTGGATATATCTCTCATCACAAGAATCCCGGTCCTGGTGGGTATCATCATATTCGTGGTCTTCGATCGGGGATCATGGGTCTTGACACTGCACCCCCAGGCGAGGTGTCAGCAGCTGCTCCTACCGTGAGGAATCTTCTGGCTCATCTTGGAAGAAGGTTACCTCCACCAGATTATAGATGCTATGGTTGGGCTTCCTCACTAGCCAAGGGATGGTGGTCACGCCTGACCGGTTACGTCTTGGGACGCTGGGAGAGGGATTTGAAGAGCAGTGGATGATACGCACCCATACGAGCCACCATGCACGGACTCCCAGTCAGCAGCCGCCATTTCTTGGCGTTGTTAGAGACATATATGCCCGACAGTAACACATTCCTGACCAGCGGCGGAGAGTTAGGGTTGGCCTTACATGAGATGTATCAGGTTTCTGGTCTTCCTATGGGGGATTGTCCATATCAGGAGTACTTTCCTTCGAATCAGCAGTTGGGGTGGTTGAAGAAAGATAATCCCGATATGTATGATACTTTTTGGGACCTCACTTGTCACTATCATACCTCCTTACTCCAGACTTCTCCTCTATCGAAGAGGAAGAAGCAGATCAGCTTGAAGCAGTTTGCTGCCTATCTGTTCCCTAATTTGGAGGGTGACTCCGGCGAGCCCCTTCATGAGTTAGATGTCCTGACCCCTACCGCTATTAATGAGCTGATGGAGAAGGCCGATGCCCGTTCTTATACCATTGCCAGTGCTGATGGAGCTTTTCCTGCAGGAACTAAGTTTCGTTCATTCCTCCGTCGTGCACAGAAGTCTATTGAGCCCCGATCTCTACTGGCAGGCTACCTTGCCCTCTGGTTGAAGAAATGTGTTGTTCCATACCAGTTTTCAGACGCCTTACCTGTCGAGGTACTCTTCCCCGCGGTTTAGCTAGCTTATGAGAGGGAACTTTCTCTGCTCCCAGCAATGGTTGCCAGCATCCATTGCGGGCTTAGGAGTGTGGTCAGTGGTTTTACACAGTGGGGTTCTGAACCATCGACCGAGCTTGCTTGTCCTAAGGTCGAGCTTCCTTATGCGTATCTGATGGCGTGGCTTGTTCTTCACCGTCCTGACTTGATGTCGGCGCCCAGTGCTGTTGATATCCCCGTTCCTTTCGTGCAGCTGTTGGAGAGGAGCAGATGGCTCGGGAAGAAATTCAGTGATGTACAACGAGAACTTCAAGTTCGTAAGAGCTGGGAGTTCTTCAAATGTTTTCCTCAGTTTTCGGGTCGCTATGGTGACGTGCTGATTGATGAGGAGAAACCCAGAAGTGACCGGATTGTTCTCGACGTTGGTTGTTTCCGCTGGTTGGTGAACATCCGCGTTGGGTATCTTGTCCTCCGGGTGAGGAATCGATGCCATATAGAGCCTTACCTTCCCTGCCGTTTTGCTCGTCAGTTCGGTTACGACCAACTATATGTTAGGAATCCGAGCCGTGGTTTGAAGGTTGAGGGAGGGCTTATTGATGGCGTACGGGCGTGGCTATGGACTATGGTGGGCTGCACCGGAGCCCACTTTGCCCTTCCTTCATATAGGCGCAAGCCGATGATTACTTTCCTCAGTTGCAAGTGGTTCCTCTCCTCCAGTGAATCCATAGGTGTGAGGAGTCTTTCAGAGTTAGAGTCTGAGCATTCGGTCCGGGTTGCTATGATGGCTGCTCGTAAGGCCGAGCTTGCTCAGAAACAGAAGAAGAAGTCTGCCAAACCTCCTCTCTCAAGCAAAGACGATGAAGAGCTCATTCCTACTGATGATGATGACGAGACTTCTGAGGAGGAGTATGTGGATATAGATATCGGCCAAGAAGAACTTGATGCAGGTTCGTCGTGCTCTTTGATTTTCTTTCTCGACTCCAATTGGTATCAACAAAAGATCTTGTTCGTTTAATGAAATGACCATTATCACTTTAGGTAGGACAGTTAATGATCATGAGTCGCTTGCTTCTCGTTATACAGGATCAGGGCCCAATGATCGATCTCCCACACATGTTGAGACGTGTGGCAAGTCCGTGCGTGACCGACCTATTGGTTCTAGAAGGGCTGGTACCTCGAAAAGGAAGAAGATTGCTCACAAACCACCTGTCGGCCAGCGTCCTTATGGGGTGGATCTAGGCGACATTGCCGATGGAGAGGGAGGTAACATCTTGTTGTATACATTTTTATTGCTTTAAGGTGATTTACCTTTTGGGATTCATAATCATGTTTTATGTTCAAGGGTTCTTTGAAGAGGGCGAACTTCCACCGGATCCGGTATCCCCTGGATCTGATAACATGGATAGCTTCGTGCAGCAGATGTGCGACGCCCTTCGTGACGGTTCCCTGGGTATCGACCTAAACATTGATCTTGAGCAGGCGAATAGTGTTGGGCCCACCATTCCATATTCAAGTATATCTACATCCGATGATACCCTCTTCAACAGTATTTGTGATAGTTAAGGAATTCATGATTATTTTGCGCTTCGCTTTCCTTCAGAGTATTTGACGAATCCCAGCGTGGATATTGGGGAAAGAGAGTCTTCTGTCCATGCTGTAGGTATTTCTGAGCTTTCCCTTCTTCCTTATTTTCTTATGCATCTTTCCAACATTTCGGTTGTCTTGCAGATGTCGCGCTGGAAAAGCCAGCTGAGGACGGAGCCTTTCATAGTGTAGGTTTCGAGGAACAAGGGCGTGCTCCTGTACCAAGTTTCTCGAAACCCGACGCTGGATTATTAGCCGACATGCTGGCTGAACAGACTTCCAGGGGGACCGTGAGACCACCCTTTGGGAGTGATTCATTCACAGGTATATATCTGATTCTCTTTTTTTTATCTTTTATCTAACTAATGAAGGATTAATATTACAGTACCAGTCATTGGGACTGATTCAGTAGCGATTCCCAGCACATCTAGCTTACCTCGGAGTGAAGGACTCACAGGTATGCAGACGATCTTGGATGTCGCACTGCCGTTCATTTATTTGATTTCTTTTGACTAATAGATGAATGCAATCATAGGATCAGCCACTTGGACCGATACCTTTATGACTCTTGGCATTCCCGGTGTCACTGAGGACGATGGGGTTGCCGGTATGCATACGATCTTCTCGTCCCGATTTTCCTTATTTGTCCAAATTTCCATTTCGACTAATAAGGGAGTGTAACTATAGGACCGGCCGTTGTGCCTGATACCACTACAGCTTGTGGGACCGAAAGTTTGTGTAGAAATGGCGTTTTCCCGCCCTCGCCGAGTGGTATGACCGATTTGCCTACAGGGGTTGATATACCCTCCATGACCACTCCTGCCGTTATTTCGGAGTCCGTCGGACCTCAACCCGAGGGGACCTCCGTCGGCACAGGTATTCTTCAAACTTTCCCTTCGGGTTTTCTGATTATATTTGATAAGCTCTTAACTTCCCACACTGCTGCTTGCAGGATCTCGATCATCTCTATATGAGCGTGTCCGCACCCTCTTGGCCGATACCGATCCTGACAGAGACATTTTTCGTACCGACCTCGCCCTTTTTACCGTCTTTTTTAACGGCATGATCGATAAACTTCTTCATCGAGGATATCGTTTCGATCAGTTCAGGCGTTCCTTCTCTCGTTACATGATGATGATCAGAGAAGAAAGGTATCCAGAGTTGGCCGACTCCTTAACTGCCGATTTCACTGTTCTGGAGTCGGAGATCCGAGAGTTGGAGGAATTAGAGGCTAACGGGGCTTCTTCCTACGTGTCCTCTCAGCTGGAGCATAGGCTGGCACAGTGGCGTGACCTGAGATCTTCTATCGGATGTGAGCTTCAGTCACATGAGAGTTCCATTGCGCAGCTAGTGGCTACCGTGGCGAGGAAGGATACAGCTAGAGCTGAGTTACTCAGCTCTTTGGACTCGAGTCGCGAAGAAGTGGCTAGGTTGAAAGAGGCCTTGAAGCACGCCGAGGAGTCCGTTACTATTATTGCAGATGACCTGGCTGGATTGGAGCGTTCTCGTGAACAGGCACTCGAGAAGCTAGGATCCATACAGGAGAGAGTGATGAAGCTGAAGAGTGAAGCCGTGAAGATCTTGAACAGTTCTGAAGAGTCTGTCCGAGCTGATCTGCAAGCAGAACTTGAGCAGAGTTATGCAGATAGACTTTCTAGTTTAAAGTCTCATGTTCTCAGCCGCCGACTGCCTTCGGGTTAATAATCTCTTCCTTGTACACTTTGACCTGATGTATTAATCGAGACTCGGCGTTTGATTCCTTTATGATGTTTCTTTATTTATTTCGAAACCAGCCATGATAGTATTTACAGGATTCTTGGCAAACCCCCAGCCCTCAACGGGTTTGACGTGCCTTTACCGATTACCGTTTGAATCGGGCTGGCATGCGGATTGTCTAGATCCGTTCTACATGTAACGTTGTGCTAAGAGAATTGCTTTTCTTAGACTTACTGCTATGACTTTGAATACATAGACTTCACCATTTCTTATAGGGAAAAGGTACCCCGCACCGCGTATTAGGCGATGACTTATCCCTTCTTAGGCTTCGGGATAAAATTCCCCAGGTTTAGACCCTGGTGTCTTCTTCAATCGGTAAAAGACTAAACCGGCAATGCGTGTTAGGCATAGACTTTGGGATTTTTGGCAAACCCCCAGCCATCAACGGGTTTGACGTGCCTTTACCGATTACCGTGTGAATAGGGCTAGCATGTGAATTATTAAAACCGTTCCGCACATAACGTTGTGCTAAAAGAGTTAACTCTTTTAGTGCTACGACATTGAATACGTAGACTTCGTCTTTCTCACGGGAATAGACTACCCGACAACGCGTGTTAGGCACTGACTTATCCTTACTTAGGATTCAGGATAAAAATCTCCAGACTCGGATTCTGGTGTCTTCTTCAATCGATAAAAGACTAAACCGGCAACGCGTGTTAGGCGTTGACTTATCCCTGCTTAGGCTTCGGGATAAAATTCCCCGTGCGTGTGAGGCACGGATTATGGTGTTATTAATAACAACCTGCCACAATGTTGAATATGTGGTCTTTTGTCCTTTTTACGGTCAAAGACTAATCGGCAATGCGTGTTAGACATAGACTTTGGGATTTTTGTCAAACCCCCAGCCGTCAACGGGTTTGACGTGTCTTTACCGATTACCGTTTGAATCGGGCTAGCATGTGAATTATTAAAACCCGTTTCACATGTAACGTTGTGCTAAGAGAATTGCTTCCCTTAGACTTAATGCTATGATTTTGAATATATAGACTTCGCCATTTCTTACGGGAACATGGCATCCGGCAACACGTATTAGGTGTTGACTCATTCCTACTTAGGATTCGGGATGAAAGTCCCCAGAATTGTACTCTGGTGTCTTTTTTCAATCGGTGAAAGACTAAACCGGCAACGCGTGTTAGGCGTTGACTCATCCCTGCTTAGGCTTCGGGATAAAATTCCCCAGGTTTAGACCCTGATGTCTTTTTCAATCGGTGAAAGACTAAATCGGCAACGCGTATTAGGCGTTGGCTTATCTCTATTTAGGAGTTGAGATAAAATTCCCTGTGCACAAAGTGCACGGATTGGAAGTTGGGAATTGTGTCTTTTCTCAGGGTAGAGACGGACTGAAAAAATGGAAGAGGAAGAATTTTATATTCTTCCCCCCGGCACCGAAGAGGAAGAATTTTATATTCTATCTTCAGTTGGAAAGGAGACTCGAGATGGGATCTCCACCCCCAGAATCCAGAAAGGTGAAACTAGGAGTATGATCTCCACTCCGAGAATCGAAAAGATTCGGATAACCCTAACTGTCGGAAGGTTTGATTACCGAACTAAAGATAAATTTCTCGTTTATCGAGAGTGAATTGTGGTTTTGGTCCTAACTGTAGGAAGGTTTGACCAAACGGGGGTTTGAAATGACCCTAACTGTAGGAAGGTTTGATCACTCGATTTGAAAGTGGACCTCTCGTTCATGGAAGGAATCGAGAGGGGATTCTGGCTTTGGCCCTAACTTTTATAGGTTTGACCAAGGAAGCAGTGGAAGTGGGGGTTTTTGAGACGATCTTACCTTTTATAGGCTTGATCGTTCAATTTAAAAATGGACCTCTCGTTCATGGAAGGAGTCGAGAGGGGACTTTGATTGTGGCCCTAACTATAGGAAGGTTTGACCAGGTAAACAGTGAGAGGGGGAGTACAAATCACAATGGGAGGGTTGACTCATACAAATCACAGTGAGGGTTTAGTGTTTATTACTTTGTTCGTAATGATCGGGTTATCCCTAAGAAACTTACATATAGTACTCTTCCGGGAACTTCCCATTACATGAGTCATCCACCCCCAGCTTCCTCACGAAACTGGGTTTATTATTGCATTTGGTTGCATGATCAGGTTATTCTTAAGAATATTACGTATAAAATTCTCCAGGAACTTCCCGTGAAAGAAAGGAAATAGTTTAGACTCATATACCTGTTGGAGTGTCAGGAAGCGGTTTAACCTCTTATACCGGTCGGAGGATTAAGAAGCAGTTTATACTCGTATACTCTTTGGAGTGTTAAGAAGCAGTTTATACTCTTATACTTGTCGGAGTCTTGCCGTTCTCAATTGGCTTACCCTAGCGTTATAACGCCGGCTTCAACCAAGGTTTGGATGCTGTTCTTTAAAGTAAAGCACACCTTGGTGGGATGAAGGATCCTCCTGTGGTATGCGCAGTACTTTGGATCCGTAGTATTTTTAGCTTCCTCCTGATTCGTGATGGGCGGGAGCTTGATTTTGTTGTTTTCGAGAAGAGACTCGAAGATGGCGGGAACGTCTTCGTCCTTGAACGAGTATTCTTTCTGGGCCTTTTGATCCGAAGTCTTCTGCTGTCTTCGGGATTGCTGTTTTGATGTTTGATCAACAACCGCTGCAGGTGCCTTGCCCCTATCACGAGAGGCGAAGTTCGAGTTCGGAGAATTAGCCATCGGTTGGCTCCTCTCGGCCTTCTTCCTTTTGAGGAATCACTCGGCTTGCTCTCCTCGGGCCTTCAAATCCTTCCATGTCTTTGGCGGTGCCATTCCCATGGCTTCGAGTATGTCCAATGACAGATTATTATGACAAGTCTCAAGGATAAAATCTTCGCTGACCGGATCCCTGCAGTTCATTGCTTTGTTTCGGAATCTCTTCACGAAATTTTCGACCGTCTCTTCTGCTTCCCATCGAATAGTGTACCGATTGAGATTTCGGTGTCGTCATCGAAGAAGTTTGTCAGAAACATATCTTCCATGTCGTCCCAACTACTGATACTCCTAGGCTTGAGACGGCGATACCAGTCGAAGGCTGCTCCGCGAAGAGTGCCGACCAATGACCGCACCATAAGAGGTTCATTCCCAGAAATGATTCCTAAATGAGACTTAAAATATATTAGGTGTTGGGTAGGGGAACCCTTTCCATCAAACGGCGTAAAGTTGATTAAATTAAACTTTGTCGGATACGGAATTGATTCCCACTCCCTTGGGTATGGACATGGTATGCCGGACCTCTTCACTTCTTGAGCATTCATCAACGCGTTGATCTTGCTCTCCAAGTCCTTCATCTTTTTGTCTTCACTTGTATCTGTCTTCGAGTGGCTTCGGGGAGAGGTAACGTGGTCCTCTTTTGCATTATCATCCATGAGACCGCCTCCGTTGCCGTTGTTGACAGGAGGGACATTGACATTATCCTCTTCCCGTTCATTCTCATCTTGATTCGGAGTATTGTGATGACTGCGTTCTCCTTGGTGAGTTGTCAGTGCCGCAATTTGTTGGTCATGCATCTCTCTCATCCGCTGCATGGCCGTCTCCATCTCGAACTTGAAAGTTTCCTTTTGCTTATTCAGGACATCTTCAAGCATCTTGGTTACTTGCTCGGCGCTGATCATGAATAACTCGTAGGGTTGTCCCACACTAGAAGCCGTGTCATCAGACGCTATAGCCGAGCAAGAATCTGAACTAGCATCTGACACCTCCTCTTCCAAAGGAAGTCCCTTTTGCATCTTTTGGTAATTCTTTCGCCTATTGGTCCCTGATCGCAACCGAGTCATATGCTGGGATACTCCGGCAAGCCGGTCTGGGTTGAAGTTTCGCGTTGATTTCCCTCTGCCGGTCATATTAGCAGATACTTCTAGGTATTCGTCCTCTTGTCGGACGAACTTCTTCCCACGAAAACGCCTTGGCTTGGAAATTCTCTCGAACACCGAGACTCTCTTTGGGGTTTTAGAACAGCAGCATTCTGACAACACCGCCTTGATGATGTTGGCACACGGACAGTGAGACTCCGTGTCTTGAGCGTATCTCTTTCGAGACTTATTCATACCCCAGCTCTATAGTACAACTTGTCAGTTTGATAACTGGAGCAACTCATAGAGTGTTGGCATGACTTCCCAGGTATAACACCATCATCGTCGGACGAATGTGCTTCCCTCTGGGGGTGCGACGCTTTATTAGCGTTTTCAAAAGTCGCGCGTTCAAGTTTACGCTTCTGCGAGTGTGAAAACTTAACGGGCTCTTGCACTTCAACCCGCAATCCAATGCGGTCGGTAACAGGGGCTTTCTCTCTATTATCTTTCTTGGGGGGATTGATACGACCCCCAGTCTGATTTGTCATTTGGGGACCTTTTAATGGTCCCAATCGCTCCTTGACAGGTGCTTTACCTCGGTTCTCCGGTAAAGGACCGAGGCGACCTTTCAAAGGAACCCTGGATCTTGAAGGATCCACGTTCTTGCCTAACCCGTAGGAGGTGCGGGAACGGGATCTTGATTTGAAGAAGTTTGGGTGATAACTCCACCCACTTTTGTCTTAGGTGCCGGTTTTGACTTCGGCACCCACACCTGCTTGTGTTTTGACGGCTTCTGGACCGTCTCCTCTTTATGCATCTCTTCTGCTTTCTGCAGAAGGATTCGGGCATGCGCAAGCAAGGCGCGGTGTTTCTTGATTCGCTCTTCGAGAGTGGAGCGAGTCCTCTTGACACGAACTCATTCGTTCGCTTCCGTCTTGGAGGAGGAGTTGATTGTTTGTCGTTGTTGCTCTTGGCGCTGTCTGGACTTCAGATCCTCATTGTAGCGGATCCCGTCCATCGATTCTGCGGCTTTGGCCATTTGTCGCGCAAGGCGTTGCCGACGTCTTTGGCGCGCCCTCTTCGACAAGGCTGGAGCACCTTCAACAGTTACCTTTGTGGCGGAAGGGAGATCTGGATCTGCAGCCTCGACCACGCTGGACGACGCGGGGATGTTGCGTGGTGCGGGCGCAGTGGCGGCAATGGGATCTTGGATCTTCAATCCCGAGGTCTCGCGAGCGTTCTTGGAAGAAGAGGCCTTCATGCGCCTGTTTGGAGAGGCGGATCTGGAGGAGGAGGAAGAGAGGTACTCTTCAAACTTTTGTTGATCGAACTCGTATTCGATCTCTTCATTCACCCGGATCTTGAATGCCGGTTGCGTCACGACGGTTTCGGTAGCGAGACCGTTGCCTCCCACTGTAGTCACCAGCTTGTTTTCGGAAAAAGTTGCCTTCATCATTGATTTCATTAAAACTTCAAACGTTACAAATGAAATTCAAATAATGAAAATAAAAAATTATAACTTTTCGAAAATAAACACAAGATCCTGTTTTGCGGTCTCTTGCTTGCGTGGGTCTTTAGCCTGTGACGGGGACGTCGATATCCGTGGACCACCTGGCAATCAGATCTGACCCGAGAAAATCGGGCAGAGCTTCGTCGATCCGCGATGAGATCTAGAAGCTTGAAGCGCCTATCTCGGATAAAGCGAGATATTTGCTCTTCTTAGTATTACCGGTGAAGGGTAATGCTAAGGAACGGGTGCAGGTGATGAAGATCCGATGAAGAACTCTCCTGTGTTGAAGGGCACGATCACTCTTCACTGCAGCAGGGCTTCGCCAATCCTCTCCAAAAATCCAGATCCTCCAAAAGTGAGGCCTAAGGCTACTATTTATAGGCATGAGGGCGTAAATCAGCGTTGGGACACCCTTGGGGTGTCTAGGCAAAGCCTAGGCGCCCTCGGGGTGTCTAGGAAAAGCCTAGGCGCCCTTGGGGTGTCCCAGTTCAGCCTGAGACGCTCCGTTACACTTGTTTGATTGTTTCCGCCGTAAATTCTTCGTCCGAACTCGGATTTGAATGATTCCAAGTGCGTTGGAAGCCTGACGAAGAGTTCTATCCACTCCAATGGTTGGATTATCTGTAAGATGAACGAGATATGAAGGATGTTGTTCCTTTTGTAAACATCGCAGAGCTCCCGATTAGCCCGTGCCTTCGTTATTCCGAAATTCTATCATCTCACGTAGTTCGTCGATTTACTTCAAGCGTTTACCGACATCAATCGAACTCCTGTGAACCAGATAGTGACGTTCATTGTCGTTCCTTAACACTGAGCTGTTCGTGGAGACCTATAGGCAATTTTCGATGCCTACAGAGTCATGTTATATATCAAAGACCAAAATTAAAGGAAAGTCGTTAACTGTTAATGATTGAATAGACTGATTCTACCTTGTTTAATTATATTCGATCTTGAAAATCTGGAGGTTTATAATTAAGCTTGGATTTCCTGTTCACATTTTTATATGAGAGAAATATATTAATGTGAATTTCATTACTTAAATTATCCCTAGTAATGATTGTGCAATAATAAAATATAAATTTAAGATTCTTATGTTATTATATTCTGCTTGTGTAGGATGACTAAGTTTAGTCCTTTTGCTAAGCTACTTGATGACTATAAACTGACTGGTCCGAATTATGTGGATTAGAAAAGAAATTTGTTTATTGTCCTTACTGCTGAAAAATTAGCAAAAGTTGTCAAAGAGGATGAACCTGCTGAACTTGGTCCTAATGCAACAGAATATGATATTCTCGAGCATGAGGAACGGGTTGAACGTAATGAGCTTGCAAAGTGCTATATTATGCTTCCTTAGACCCTACTTTACAAAAGCAGCATGAAAGAAAGAAGACTTGCAAGGAGATCTTGGAAAGCCTTAAGGCTTTGTACGAAGAACGTAATCGTACTGTACGTCAAAACGCTATGAGTGGTTTGATGAACACCAAGATGGCTGAAGGTACACCAGTTCAGGCCCACATTCATAAGATGATAGGGTACATAAATGAATTGGAATCATTGGGAGCCGAGTTGGATAATGAATCAAAAATTGATGCAATTCTTGTTTCACTTCCTCGATCCTTTAATCAGTTCAAAGTGAATTTTAGTATTCAAGAACCAAATCTCACTTTGCCAGAACTGAGCAATATGTTACAGAGGGTTGAGGACATTACCTTCATCAGTTCGCTTTTGATTAACTTGCATATGAACGAATAATAGATAGGATTGCCATAGGTATCAGTAGGATTTGATATGGATATCTAATTGTTAATACGTTGTAACAATAGTTGTTAGATAGTTGTAAATATCGAATTATTATGGATCCCTTGATTATGCGATAGTTGTAAACTTGTAATTCTATTCCCTATAAAGCTACGTTATCTACATTTGTATTTTCAAGTAGAGGCACATTTAATTCCAGTCCAAATACTTCTCCCACTTTTATTTAATTTTCAGCCAATTGGGATTATGCCCTTATTAGGTCGACAATATATAGATGCCCTTAGGGGTATCCAAAAAGCCCGTGGCCCGGGCCCGGCCTGGAGCCCGGCCCAAGCCCGGCCGGGCCGGAACCTAGCCCGGGCCCAGGGTCGGCCTGAAAACCTGGGCCAAACCCGGGTCCGGGCCCGGGTCGGCGCAAACTCGCCCGGTCTGGATCCGGACCAGGCCCGGAACAGTATCGGCTCCGGTCCGACGTCAGGTCGGGCCCGGCACGGGCAACAACGGTCACCCTTGGGGTGACCGTTGTCGAAAAAAACCGGGCCGGGCCGGGCCGGTGCCAACGGTCACAATTTGTGATCGTTGGCGGAATTTGGCCGGGCCCGGCCCGGCCTGGCCCAGTCATTTCTAATCGTTTATGCCGGGCCGGGCCGGGTTGCTCGTCCCGGCCAAACCGGTCAAAAATCTGACCGTTTTGGCCGGCCCGGCCAAACGGTCATATTTGCCCATTTGACCGATTTGCCCCTTAAAACGATCAAAAAACGACTAGAATATGAGGGTTTTTTTGGTCATTTGCCTAGGGGGCTGTCTCTATAAATAGAGGGGGGTTTCACTTCATTTCCTCACAATAAAACTCATCTACTTCTCTCTAATACTCTCTTATACAATCTTATACTCTCTTATACTATCTTATAATCTCTTATATTTTCTAATACTTTCATCAAATGGCTTCTGTATCTGATTATGAAGAGCAAAACCTATCTCTTACCGATCCAAATATGAGTCCTCCTACAACAACTCCTTCTCCTACCGGTGTTAATCCTGAATCTGGTGGCGACGAATCTACTGTACCAAGAGCTCCTAAAAGGTCGAGATCCGATGTGTGGATTTTTTTTGAGAAGATAGACATCACCAAGGATGAACACGGTAGGATCATCTCCAAGAAAGTAAAATGTGCGTTGTGCGGCCAGGTTTTCCAAGCTCATCATAAGAGTGGCACCAACCATCTTAAACGCCATATAGAAAAACACAACAAAGCCTAGAATCTTCAATGTGATATCCGACAGTCTATAATTTCCCAATCCTCCTCTTCTGGTACCCTCGGTAGTTGGAGTTATGACGGTGCCCGAGTTAGGAAATGCGTAATCAGGTTTATTGTTATTAAAAACATGCCTTTTAAATTAGTAGAAGATGATAAATTTGAAGATTTGTTTAGAGATTGTTTTTATCCCGCATTTACAAAATTTTCTCGTCAAACTTGTCAACGTGATATTTTAAAATATTATCAGGAGGAACAAGGAAAAATAATTTCTTATTTTAAAAATTTAAACTGTAAATTTTCTTTAACTTCTGATATTTGGACATCTAGAGTGTAAACTGGTTATTTATGTATCACAGCACACTGGATTGATGAAAATCGGTAAATGTTTAAAAAAGTTATTTTTTTATTGCAATTGAAGAGTCACACACTGGTATTAATATTGCAAATTTAATACTTAAAGAACTTATGAAACTAGAAATTAATCAAAGAATATTTTCTCTTTCACTAGATAATGCAAGTAATAACAATGTAGCTGTTAATTTTATTAAAACAACTCTTTCATTGCCATGTCATGGTGACCTTTTTCATGTTAGATGTATCTGTCATATTTTAAATTTAATGTTCAAAGTGCATTTTTTGAAATTAAACCCATAATAGAAAAGGTTAGAACAGTTGTTAATATGCATAATGCTTCTGAAATGAGAATTAAAAGATGAAAACAATGTTGTAAAAGAAAAAATTATAAGCCTAGACTAATTCCAAAAGATATTGACCATAGGTGGAATTCCACATATGCAATGTAAGTGTAGCAATAGAATATAAAAAAATTATAAATAATTTTATAAATTTTTATGCTTCTAGTTCTAGCTCTGGTAGCACTTATGGAATAAGTGAAGATGAATGGATAATTATATGTAAATTAAATGAGATGTTACAAGTTTTTTATGATGCTACTATGTTATTATCTGGTTGTTATTATCCAACTATTACTTTAGCTGCTTTACAAATTTTAAATATTCAAAAAAAATTGTCAAATATCGTATGGGTGATATTTTTAGAAATATAATTTTTCAAATGGA
>BQKN01037222.1:0-11205 GCA_022839385.1 Asparagus kiusianus
ACAGGATCGCCGAATCAACACATCTACTACTTCAAATCCCAAACTGGAGACGTAGTAGCGAATGATGCTATCCTGACCAGGTTATTCATCGGTACCCTTAAGGGTGTCGCTTTCGAATGGTTCATGAAGTTGCCTGCTGGATCTATCCAGAAATGGGTAGATCTGGAAAGGCTATTCTTGGCCAGATTCTTTGAGGACGATACAGAGGTCTCAGTCCCAACTCTTCTTGCCACTAAGCAAAGGAAAGGAGATTCAATCAAGACTTATGTAGAAAGATTCCGCAGCATGGCATTGCGATGCCCCTCAGGTATGACTCAATCAACTCTGGTTGAAACTTGCAGGCACAACCTGCAGACCCAACTCCTCGCTCAGATGGGAGTAGCAGAGTGTCGCTCCTGGAGACAATTAGTTTCGCAAGGAGAACAAGCAGAGGAGATAGTGGCGCGAGTCAAAGCTGAAGAAGAGCCACAACCCAAGCCGCAACAACAACGCAATCAGCAAAATACCCAACGGTCTAAGGGGAAAGAGACTTTAGCAGCCGACTACACTCGAGTACCACCGCCTACCAAGCAAGGCAAAGCGCCAAATCAACAAAGAGCGCCCAAACAATATTCGTTCAAAGAGGAGCATGTGGATACCTTATTCCAATTGCTTCGAAAGAACAACAAACTCCAGTTGCCTGAAATCAGGAAACCAGATGAAGCGGGAAAGGTTGATGATCCCAACTATTGCCGTTATCACAGATTCCTTGGACATCCTACCAAGAAATGCTATGTCTTCAAAGACATCTTGCAGAATTTGGTAAACGCTAATGTGCTCACCTTGAAGCCAGAGCAGAAGACCGTATCCACTAATATGATAGCGGTCCAATTTGGTGACTTTCCCCCGGTGGTAACCGCGAACGGTGTTGTACCTATCCGCAAGGGAGAAATGCACCTAAAGAATGCTGACTTGCATAGTCAGAAGGACAGGGGGTTGGTGCCCCTCACCACCCCAAAAGGGGAAATCATGTGGGTCCACCCTGACTTGCTTGGAGATCAACAGTGGACGAGCACCTCGTCCAGAAAGAAGGGAGGCAAGGCTAAATCGTCCAACATGATTAGCCCCTCCATTACCGAAAACGATAACCACCTCAAACCTCTTACTGATTCAGAAGAGGAGAGGATTGTCCTGGCAGCATATCCAGGAGACAACCCTGGCACTCGGTCAGGAAAAGCCTATTTGAGGGATTACGGCCAGAATGCTCAAGAGGTGGAAGAACAGCCCCAAGACGCTGGGGGTTCTGTGCCGAAGAAGCCGATCGACAAAGGCAAACAAAAAGAGCTCCGGTTCAATAAAAATCTTCACCAGGAACTCGGGGAGTCAAGTGCTCCCTTTCAATTCAACGTCATGGCACAATTGGCCAACATACCGGCCAGAATCACTTTATACGAGCTCTTGAAGTTATCTAAAACTACCAAGGAAGCTCTGATCGAAGCTTTAAAGAATACGGAGAGCTTTATTACACAAGTCACTCCGATTCCTGAGGCTTCTGATGATCAAACCTGTCTGCAATGCCTGCAAGCGGCAAGAAGTCTACCATGCATATCATTCACACAAGAAGACATGCAGGTCAAACACGAACATGACCGACCACTGTACTACACAGGGTATATTGGATCTTCGGAAATCAGTCGTGTTCAGGTTGACCCGGGCTCCGCACTCAGCATCATGCCCTATAGGGTCATGCAGGTATTAGGGATTCCTATGCACCGACTGCACACTACTCAGACTACTATCTTCGGGTTCAATGCAAACAGTACCCGACCCCTGGGGAAGATCAAGCTCAGGTGCCAGATCGGAGATCTCAAGTCTGAGGTAGCATGCTACATCATAGATGCGGACACGTCTTACAATCTTTTGCTAGGACGACCATGGATACATGCAAACCGCATTGTCCCATCCACCCTGCACCAGGTTATGAAGTACGCCAATGACGAGGGCAAAGTTCGAACCCTAATCTCAGAAAAATACCCCTTCCGAGGAGTAGAAAACTTCCACACCGACTCCGTCTTCTATTTGGAATCCCAAGAGAAAGAAGATGTAGATAGCGGTAATGAAGCTGACATCGAGCCAGATCCTGAGGAAGATTGTCCTTGGGAATTAAACTTTGATGTAATGGGTCAGGGTGAGAGTAATAATGATGTACCGAGTGAGGGCGAGTGGTGCATTAATGAAGATTCCATTTTAGTGTACTTGTCTGATGTCTCCCTTAGCAATAAACGAATAGAGAACGATTCTAATGCAGGTACCGGCCCATGGCACGTACTGTGCACACAGGCATCACTCACATTGCCGATCAAGTCATCCCTCGTTTCAGAGGAAGAAATAGAGGACGCACAGAAGGCTTTCTTCAAAGTCCCATCCAAAAGGAAAGGGCGGAAGCCGATCTGTTTCGGAAAAGTCAAACCGACACAACTCAAACGAGGAAGTTCGGAGGAAAATGATGGAGTTCCTCAATTCCATTATCACGAACCCAATTCCCTCCGGTTGATGAAACAAATGGGGTATGACTTTGACGGAAAGCAAGGTCTAAACTTCGGGAAAGGAAGACGAACACCAATCCGAATGTCCCTAACCCCCGAAGGGAAACCCCCAGATTACTATCAAAAGACTAGAAGTGGTTTAGGATTTGTCACGCCTCCCGCTGTCTCAGAAAATGAAATAAGTAATTATCTGCGTCAGGACCGCTCATCCGGAACACCTGCATATGAGTCCGATGTCAGTATCGGACCTTTCTTTAGAAATCTGACCGTGAATATGGTTTCAATCGATCACCCGGATGAAGACGCAGGGAATGATGAAGGGTTAATGGAATCGACCAATGACCCCTGGATCAAACGTCTTAACATTTTGTGGGATATGCGATTCGAACAACGCGAACCACCCACTGAAGATAAAGTGGTCCAGGTTAACATGGGAGACGAACATGATCCCAAGCCCATTTTCATAGCCGAAGATTTATCATCTTTCGAGAAAGAAGACCTTATATCTCTCATCCGAGAATATATAGATGTCTTTGCTTGGAATTATGAAGACATGCATGGTCTTGACCCAAAAGTGGCCGTGCACTGTCTCAACATCGATCCGGATGCCTAGCCCGTTAAACAACAACAACGCCGGTTTCGTCCCGAGATCATGGAAGCAATTGAGTCCGAAGTGAAGAAGCTCATTGACTCAGGCTTTGTCAGGGAAGAACAACACCCAGACTGGGTAGCTAACATTGTTCCAGTTCCCAAGAAAAACGGTAAGGTCCGTATATGCATTGATTTCCGTGACCTTAACGCAGCTTGTCCAAAAGATGAATTTCCGCTTCCTATTACGGATGTTATGATCGACAACACCTGCGGATACGAAAGAATGTCTTTCATGGATGGATTCTCTGGGTATAATCAAATCAAGATGCACCCGGAAGACGAAAAGCATACTGCATTCAGAACACCGCTGGGGGTGTATTGCTACACAGTGATGCCCTTCGGCCTGAAAAATGCAGGCGCAACCTATCAACGTGCAATGAACACTATCTTCCACGAACATCTGCGTAAAAAGATAGAATGCTACGTTGATGACATAGCGGTGAAAAGCCAGTGCAAGGATGATCATCTCACAGATCTGAAGACAATGTTCGATATCATGCGGACACATCAGCTGAAGATGAACCCAACAAAATCATTTCTCGGAGTATCAAGTGGAAAATTCCTGGGATTTATTGTCACATCCAAGGGGATTTCTCTGGATCCAGAAAAGGTGCGCGCTATTCAAGACATGCCACCGCCGAAGAACCTCAAAGAACTCCGAGGTTTGCAAGGTAGATTAGCCTACATCCGAAGGTTCATATCTAACCTTTCGGGGCGCTGCCAACCGTTCTCGAAACTCATGAAGAAAGGAGTATCCTTTGTGTGGGATGGGGAATGTCAAAAAGCATTTGAAGAGATCAAGAAGTATCTCACCCAGCCACCGGTTCTCGTGGCCCCTATATCAGGAAAACCATTCCTATTATATGTGAGGGCTATGGATCATTCGCTGGGAGCGCTGCTGGCCCAGAACGATGACCAAGGCCGAGAACAAGCCATCTACTATTTAAGTAGGACCATGATGGGAGCCGAACATCGGTACAACCCGGTCGAGAAAGAATGTCTCGCTTTGGTATTCGCGATTCAAAAGATGCGACATTACCTAGTTGGACAGACAATTCATGTCATCTCTAAGGTGAATCCTTTGAGAGTCCTGATGACGAAACCATCGTCTCTGAATTGCCGGCTTGCAAAATGGGCCATCCTTTTGTCACAATACGACATGCAATTTATGCCCCAAAAGGCAGTCAAGGGTCAAGCATTGGCAGATTTCTTGGCCGATCACCTGGTACCAGGGACATCTAAGTTGTATGAAGGATTGCCCGACGAAGTCGCCGAAGCTTGTGTTGCTCAAGAATCTACACAAGTGTGGAAACTATTCTTCGACGGCGCGTCTAGAGCAAACCCTCACGGAGCGATTACTGCGGGAGTAGGAGTGGTGCTCGTATCGCCTAACGGCCACGTAATCCCAAGAGGATTTTCCTTAATCGAACCGTGTACCAACAATGTAGCTGAGTATAACGCATTATTACTAGGGATGCGGCTTGCCGAAGAACTCAACATTCGGCACCTGGAGGCCTTTGGCGATTCTCAACTCATTGTAAATCAAGTCCGAGGGGAGTACGAAGTACGTCATGAGGACTTAATCCCATACTACTTCGCAGTGCTGAGGCAAGCCAAGCAGTTCGAGGGATTCTTTATCGAATACATTCCAAGAGCCCAGAACGCTTACGCAGATGCTTTGGCTTCATTGGCAACTTCGCTGGCATTACCACCAGGAACCGAAACGACAATTCCAGTCTCAGGACGTGAACTATACTCCTCCAAGATTCCTAAGGAGGAAAGCTCAGACAAGGCATTGGCGGAGGAGGTCTGTACAACCTCCATAGAATTCGAGTCTAGAGATTGGCGATTTCCATATGTTGACTATGTCCTATACGGAATTTTACCCAATGACCCTAAGGAAGCGGCCGGCATTAAACGAAAGGCCCTCCGATTCTATTACGATGCAGTCACTCAGACTCTGTATCGTAAATCCCATGACGGGGTTTTGCTTCGATGTCTTTCTCGAAAGGAAGCAAGGGAAGCTCTTAAAGAAGCCCACGACAGAATGTGCGGAGCTCATCAGCCCGGAGCTAAACTAGGAGATCGCCTCCGGCGCGAATCGGCTATTATTGGCCGAAGATGTTTTCAGACGCGGTTGATTACGCCAAACGTTGTCACGCGTGCCAAATTCATGGAGATTTTATCCACCAAGCGCCTGGGAACTTACATCCCACATCTGCGTCTTGGCCATTCGAAGAGTGGGGAATGGATATTGTGGGACCAATTTCCCCTCCGACGTCTAAAGGACATCGGTTCATCCTAGCGGTAACTGACTATTTCTCCAAATGGGCGGAGGCAATCCCGTTGAAAGAAGTCAAAACTTCCAACGTAATTAAATTCGTCAAACACCATGTTGTCTACCGTTTCGGAGCCCCGAAGCGGATAGTTCATGACAATGGGACACAATTCGTCAGTTTTGGATTCCAGAGATTTTGTGACAAATTCAGAATCCAGAGCGTTGCATCTACGGCATATTACCCGCCGGCGAATGGTCTTGCAGAAGCCTTCAACAAAACCATCGTGAAACTTCTCAAGAAATTCGTTTCCAAGAGTCGACGTGATTGGGATGAAAGACTCGGCGAATGTTTGTGGGCTTACCGCACAACGGTGAGGACCCCTACGAGAGCTACACCGTTCTCGCTGGTATATGGCTGTGAAGCCGTATTACCACTAGAAATTCAGATTCCTTCTCTGAGAGTCGCTATCACGACGGGGCTAACAGAAGAAGAAAAGCATCAACGGCGCCTGCAAGAACTTGAAGCCCTAGACGACAAACGACTTCAAGCTAAGCAGCAGATCGAACTCTATCAAGCTCGGATTTCCAAAGCCTACAATAAAAAGGTTAAGGAACGAACTTTCAAGAAAGGCGATCTGGTCTTGGCCAACAGACGACCCATGGTGATGACACACAAAACCAAAGGGAAGTTCAATCCTAAATGGGAAGGGCCCTTCGTAATAGACTCAGTTTATTCGAACGGAGCATATCGCCTCATCAATCAACAAGGAGATAGGCTCATGATGCCAATCAATGTGAAATTCCTAAAAAGATATTTCCCGTGAATCATGTTGCCCCCTAATTCCCCCGCTAGATTAAGCTGGGGGTTGCCTATTTATAGTGTAACTCTACTTTGTATTTCGTCAAGTTAATACTACACCTCTGACGATTGAAATTTTCTAGAATTGTTTTATAAATGATAATAAAGAGAATTTCGTTTTCATATTGAGTCGACACTACGTTCTTCATTGTCTTGAATCATATTTCAACAAAAGAGATAATGAAAACCAAAATGATATCATTTCCATTCAATATTGTTAATCTGAATACAAAAGTGAAAACAATTGAAAGGAAAATGATACAAATTTATCCCTCCACCAAAAATAGCGCAAGCCCTAAACATCGGGGCTCATCAATCTGAAAGACTTGAGTTTAGATTTCAGCGCTGATATATTTTCCTCGCGAGCCTTTCTGATGTCTTTAGTTATCTTGCGCTTGAGTTCCTCTTCACTAGGCGTTGCTTCTGCAAGTTCTCGCCGAAGTTTACCGGCAGCGACAATCTCGTCGCAATAGCATTTAAAGAGTCCATCGCAATAACCAGCGAATCCTCTTAAAATCTCCACACCATCAGCTAGCTGAGCGTTTATCTGAGGGACTCCAACACCAGCTCGAGCAAGCTCTGCTGTAGTATCCCGGAGACCCACAGCAAGGTTGCCCATGTCCCTCTGTACTTGGGCATGTTCATCACGCAGGTGAGCAAGACGAGGTTCTGTTTCGAATAAACTCTTCTGAAGAACCTCTTGCTGTTGCGCCTTCAAAGCCTTGGCCTCAGAAAGAGCCCGATCCACTTCTGGGCCTATGTCGTCACGTTGCAGCATGGAGAGGAACTCCAGCTCATATTCCAAGATGATGAGGCTCTCACGACAGTTCTCGGTCCATATTTTATCACCCTGATGCTTGATCTTAGCCAAGCATTCCAGCAAATGAGGTTCAAAAACCTTGTAACTTACGTCCCCGAGACTGACAACGTCAATGGTCCTTTGCATCCAACGTTCCAATTGTTCGATGAGCTCCCTCAGTGTCTCAGAGCTTGGGGGTGGAGCGGTCGGATAAACGAAGCAGCCCGCATAATCAGTGCGAGTAGAGGTGTACGGGGCTTCAGATAAGAATTTTTTGATCATCTCTGACGTGGAGCCTAAGATATCCTCTTCCTGCTCACCGATTGTTGCTTCAAGACTTGGAGGAGCGGTGGGAAGCGTAATAACCTCTTTGTCTTCAGGAAACGCAGCATGCGCTGATCGTATCGCGTCTCCCATCAGCTTGGTCTTCTTTGAATTTTTGGCTACGACAGGCAGTCGTTTACGCATTCTCCTGTCATATTCGGCCTGCTCGGCAGCAGAAAGAGCCTTCTTACCCGATCTCAGAAGACGAGGTTCAGAAGCAGGCACTTTTGGAATTGGTTTTTCTCCGGGAGAGTTAGCAATCGGTGTTTCCTCTTCGATCTCCATAAGAGTTTCTTTCTTAGGAGGCCCGATGGCAGATAAATTTCTAGGAGCTTCAACAACCCCAGATGCTTCTTGTTCGCAGGATAAATATTCTTCTACCCCCGGCAAACGGGTGCTGGAAGAACGACTCCTCGAACGATATAATTCCTGAATCTCACTTATGCAGGAGGTGTAAATGTCATACCCCGTGACTTGGGAAACTTCTTCATACCAGCTGCGGAAATCGACAACAGTGGAGCAGCCAGGCGGCGAATTGGGTAGAGTGAATTGTGCATGGGTTCCCCCGGAGGAAAAGAAGTACCATGCACGAGCTCCTTCATATAAATTCCCAATATGAGCCAATGCCGGGTTGGGATTGCCAACATAAAGCTGGTCATATCCGAATTGCCTAGCGAACCGAGAAGGCACGTAAGGTTCAATAAAGCACTTCTCCCGCAAGCGGAAGACCAGGTAGCCCAACCTGATCATAAGAAGCCAGTTGAATGTGCCTTCTTCCAAAGAAGATGAACCCTCAAAAAGCAAGTCCATGAAGCGAGCATCCTTCGCGTCAGCTCCGTTAAAATCAGGAGCACAACAGAAAATCCGGTAATTATCCTCCTGAGATAAGGATTGTCGAGCCCTGACTATGTAAGAATGAGTCCACGTGGCCGACTCTAATCTTTGTATGAAGGGGATGTAAGCATCAGCACTCTCCGATACTCCCGTCATCAAGGAGGGGCAATGCAGCACGAACCAGGCCACCAAGTACGTATACGGCACTGGTATGCGTGGCTGGGGGTTCTTCCCTGCTTTCTTCCTGGCAACCTTAACCATCGAGGCGCCGAGCAGATCAGAGGTTAACATCCTTAGGCCGTTTTGAATGCAGCCGACCATGGCAGTGAGGAGGCTCACGGGTCTCCCATGTGCCAGCAAAACAGCTGGATATACAACCTCAGCTAGGATCGCTTCTATTGGTCTTGACGGCACTACGCACCGTTTCAACCAAACCATAAAGAAGCCTGCAAGTAGAGTCGTGTCAGAAATAGGAATTGTACCCTGGTGGTGGAAACTTTCAAACTCAACACCGGCCTCAAAATCCTCCTCTACATGCTCTGTTTTGTAGATGGCATTAGAAGCCTTAATCCGAGTTTTGGCTTCTTTGGGAGAGATGGCTGCAACACGAGACACGGCTACATCTTTCCGGTTTAAATTCTGAAAGAGGTATTCCGCCCACGTGGTATGCATGATGCCTCCTCCACGCGTCCCACAGATTTGAGCACATATATGGAAGTGGCACATCAACTCCCAGAAAGTAGTATAAATTTCTGGGTGCGCCAACCTCAACTGAGAAAGCTCTTCGGTAGTAGGGATGAACTCTTCGTAGGGTGTTTTCCCAAGTGGCAATCCTGACACCGCTTGCATCTCATGAAGAGCAAAACCTAACTCTCCTGCAGGTGTGAAAAATGTGCAACTGTCCGAGTTATATTTCTCTAACATAGCGAAGAAATTATGAAAGCTCTGCACAACTCCCCGTCGAGTAGCTAACACGGGAATTGTGAGACCTGATTGAATGAGTGACTCCTTAAGCTCCTCAAGAACGAAGTCAATCATGCGGGTCCACCAACCTCCTTCTCCGGAACAAACCCATCCAGGGGATCTGAACGCTTGGGTAGAAAATTCACCCTGAGTTGCAAGGAACTGGCGAATGAAAATATTCGCTGGGCGTGGCATCTCCTGAGCTAGTTCCTTCTTCTCAAATAAACCAGGTCTCAATCCCTTGAGCTGCCCTCTGATTTGTGTACGAGCCCGTCGACCAGATCCGAGCGACACATTTTCCTTCTCCTTAACTATGTCAAAAGTCAGACTCCGACGACGGCTTGCATTCAAGAAGTAGGAGAGGGGATACATCCTCTTCATGTTAGGAAGGAAGAAGTAGCGATTATCAATTTTCCGCAATAGCTTCGAATCTTCTGCATGTACGAGGTGATCATTGATGGATATGCGATCCCCGAATATGAACGCCGGTTTGGGAAACTGGGCGTGACCAGCAGGGCTCACCATGTCCAAATCAGTAATCAAAACTCTAAGAGTTGAACATCAAGGAGATCTAATCATATCCATTCTCTCGGAGTCAGCGAAGGTGCAAAGCGGAACTACGTTTTGAAGACTAAAAGTGTCATTCGCATCAGGTCCGCCAATATACCCAAAATGATGCTCTTGTGAAAGCGGCACGTTCGGTAAAAGCACTGTATAATCAAAAAGCAGACGTTAGCAGCTATAAGCGAGCCGTCGACATAAAGATAGAACCCAAAACACAAAGGGTTAAAGTCTCATGTCAAATCTCCAACGCGAGGGTCGAGCCCCGCGTCAGAAATCTCCAACGCGAGGGTCGAGCCCCACGTCAGAAAATTCCAACGCGAGGGTCGAGCCCCGCGTCAGAAATCTCAAACGCAAGGGTCGAATCTCGTGTTAAAAAATTGGAACACGAGGGTCAGACCCAAAGGGGATCCCAGTCCCGCGTTTTCATCCAGTTAGAACGAGTCATCTTCCTCGTTATCAAGAACCCACTTAGGGTTTTCAGAAAACTTGCCAAAGCAAGTTCTTTTAGTCGGCACCTACCACGACAAGGAGGTTCTTGCGACGGCGGGGATGACGACGACGTCATAGCACGATCAGGAATACTGTCGGCGCCCTCAACCGACGGTGTTTCGAGAGTCGCTCCGGCGACTTTCTTGGAGCTTGAACCCATCCTCCGCGGCGCCATCAGCACAGTGGATCGGAGGAGGTGTTTTCAAATGAAGAAGACAAAGTTCGTCGGAGATCTCGCCGAAGTCAAACGAGATTTCTCGTTCTTGGAGATAGCCAAAATTTTGAGAGTCAAGTGACTCTTGACATGACCACTCAGGTCTCTTTATAACAGCCGTCAAGCTGTTGAGATGGTACGGGATTCTAGGGAAGAATCCCAATCATTCTCAAAACGCAAAGCCCACTATCGCGCTCAAATTTCAAAGGGGCAAGGCCCAGGCTCGCGTCACTAAGGCCTGAACCTCGCGTTCTAAACCTTAAACGCAAAGGTCACCTTAGCGTTATAACTCTTCGATACTTAGCCTCTAAGTTCATGGGTTCTTTTTAACAGAGTGCGTTCAAAACTCTGTATCTCCTCAATCCATCAGGTTAATATTACACCTCAGATGGTCATCATCCTAACAGATATTGAATTTAGTTATTATCACAACCAATATAACTCCTCTGTTAAAATCCACTTATCGATTCTCATTAACAGAACGATAAGTCCTCAAAATCACTCAGATTATTGTCAGATTATTAGCTCTTTCCAACAGGGCCATAAATAACCAGCTTATCAACTCTTCAAATCCTTACTTAGTGATTTTCCCCAGCAAGATATAAAAAGGTTTTTATCCCCACAGATGTCATGTTAAAACCACACCTCTGACAAATATCAACTTATCGACTCTCCCCAATAGAGCGATAAGTCCTCAAAATTGCC
>BQKN01037227.1:0-11493 GCA_022839385.1 Asparagus kiusianus
AAACTCATAATTCACCTATAAATACCTATGTGAGGGACCTAGGTTTTTGATAGGGGAAAAAAAGGAATCGGCTGAATTCTTTTGTTTTCGGCTGAGGCAAGTGGCAAGGAACAGATCGGCTTTTTTTGTTTGTTTTGAGCAGTCCTTTTTTTTAGGGTTTTGTGCATCTCTTTGTAGAGAGAGATTAAGAGGGATTTGAGAGTTTATTTTGAGAGGGTTTAGATTGAGTGATTGTAAACCTTAGTTGTATTCTCTCCCTCTAATAGTAGATCTCCCCCCTCCTTGCCCCGTGGACGTAGGCTATTTGCCGAACCACGTAAAATTTTATGTTCTTGCCATGATTTGTAATAGCTTGTAGGTTCCCTCGACGCGCAGTCTTAGAGCTGACGAGAGGAAGAGCTGATATCTCATTTTGATGAGATATCTGGCTTTTGGTTCTTGTTTCCTTTGAGAAGCGAGAATTTCATTGTGATCTAATCTCTTGTTGTGCACCTTGCGCACCGGAGGTGCTGTCGAAATTTCCGTTGCGCACAACAAGTGGTATCAGAGCTCCGGGTTGGACTTAGGAGATTGTTCGAAGAATTCGCTAAAGGATTCTAATTTGAAGAATTAAATCGACAACATGGGAGAAACAAGCACATCGGGATCATTTCTTTCGAAGGAGATACAGAGTATGAGCATCAATAATACAAAGATTGATGTTCCGAAGTTCGACGGCAAGATCAATTTTGGTTTGTGGAGGTGTCAAATGATGGACGCCTTGGATGCACAAAATTTAGAGGAAACTCTTGAGTTACAAGAGAAACTCGCTGATATAGAGGACAAGGTTTGGAAGAAAATAAATAGTAGGGCTTGTGGAGTTATTCGGTCATGCTTGACGCCGGATCTTATTTATGACGTAATGAACGAGACGTCGACGAAGAGAATGTGGGAAACACTCAATGAGAAGTATCTGACGAAGAGCATTGAGAATCGGCTTCACTTGAAGAAGATGTTTTACCAATTCAAGATGAAGAGGGGAGTTTCCATTCGGGAGCATGTTAACAACTTCACGAAGCTAATTTCGGATATGGCCAATGTAGATATCATGGTTGAGGATGAAGACAAGGCGATGCTACTATTGTGTTCGTTGTCGGAGGATGATTTTGGAACGTTTGTTCTCACTATGATAAATGGAAGAACTACGGTTAGCTACAAGGAGGTGACCTCAGCTTTGGTGAATTATGAGTTGAGGAAGAGTGATGGTGAACCTTCCGAGAAGGCGTTGGGAGATGCATTAGCAGTTCGAGGCCGTGGTCCAAATAGTCGTCCAGGTGAGCACTCAAGATCGAAGTCAAGAGGTGGCCATAGAAATATTAGTAGGAATCAATGTCGCTTTTGCAAAGAAGAAGGACATTGGAAGAATGACTGCCTAAAGTTGAAAGATAAAGCCGGGAAGAATAAAGGGAAAGTTGTACAAGCTTCGAAAGTAAATGTTGTTAAGGCTAGTGACGACAATTCAGATACAGATTCTTCAGGCTATTCCTGCTCTGCACTACCGTCAGTTTGTTACGCTGACTCTACGAAGTGGATGATGGATTCTGGTGCTACATACCATATTTGCCCTTGGAGGGATTGGTTCTCTAGCTTTGAGGAGTTAGAAAGAGAGGATGTCGTGCTCATGGGTAATGATCACGTATGCCCTATTGGTGGTATTGGTACAGTACGGATCCGGATGTGTGACGGGGTGACTCGGGAGCTGAAGGAAGTGAGATTCGTTCCTCAATTGACGAAGAATATCATTTCGCTTGGAACTTTAGAGGTAGCTAGTTATAAGGTGATCTTGGAGAATGTGACTCTGAAGGTCACAAAGGGGTCCATGGTGGTGATACGAGGTGTCAGGAAAAATAACCTTTACTACTTAAAGGGCAAGACAGTAACAGGGGGTCTGGCAGCTTCGATTACCACAGAGGAAGATACTACCAGATTATGGCACATGAGATTGGGACACACTAGTGATAAATCCCTGCAGGTATTGGTGAAGCAGGGGCTATTGAAGGGTGCAAAGACCTACAAGATGAAGCTGTGTGAACATTGCATACTTGGGAAGAAGACAAGAGTGAAATTCGGCACCGCTATTCACAATACCCAAGGTATTTTGGACTACATTCACACAGACGTTTGGGGCCCTTCCAAGCACACGTCACTTGGTGGGGCTAACTATTTTGTCACTTTCATTAATAACTATTCCAGGAGGAATTGGGTATACCCGATGAAGCATAAACATCAGGTCCTGGATATTTTTGTGGAGTGGAAGAAGAAAGTGGAGCTGCAGACAGGTAGAAAGGTAAAAACTCTTCGTTCGGACAATGGAGGAGAGTATAAGAGTGATCCGTTTCTGCAGTTTTGTCGGGATCACGATATTAGACGACACTTCACAGTACGTGAGACATCGCAACAGAACGGGGTGGCTGAGAGATTGAACCGTACCTTGCTGGAGAAGGTGCGATGTATGATGACGCAGAGTGGATTGTCAAGATCCTTTTGGGCCGAAGCGTTGGTTTATGCGAGCCATCTCGTGAATAGGTTGCCGTGCACTGCGATACAGAGGAAGACTCCGTTGGAGCGTTGGTCTGGTTCGGTAGCTAGTGACTATGAGTCGCTTCGGATATTTGGGTATCCAGCTTATTATCATATCAATGATAGTAAATTGAATCCGAGGGCGAGGAAAGCAGTCTTTGTGGGATTTAGAGATGGAGTTAAAGGCTTCAAGTTATGGGATCCACAAGACAAGAAGATAGTTATTAGCAGGGGTGTCACATTTGATGAGGCGTACATGATGAACCCTCAAGTTCCTCAGCAGGTGAAGGAAGACCAGACAGTTGGGATATCGCAACAGGTGGAGGATGATGTGACTCCACTCACTCCAGATAGCATTGTATCCATTGAGGCTCCTACAGAGATGACACTGGGAGGAGATGAGATGATAGCCGGGCACTTAGAGGATACAGTGGATATTGGGACTCAGGAACAGGGTCATGTTCAGGAGTCCATTGCAGCTAATAGACCAAGAAGAAACATTCGTCGGCCAGCTAGATATAACGATGTCATGGTTGCATATGTTTTATCAGCAAAAGTCGTTAATATTTTGGTTCCTTTTACATTCAAGGAAGCAGAGTCAAGCTCTGATTCGAATAGGTGGAGGGAAGCCATGGAGGAAGAGATGCAGTCTCTTCATAAGAACGACACTTGGGAACTTGCAAAGCTACCGAAAGGTAAGAAGGCTATTGGTTACAAGTGGGTATATGCAAAGAAAGAGGGATCTTCTATTAGGGACATTCGGTACAAAGCCAGATTGGTTTCCAAGGGTTATGCACAGCTTGAGGGCGTTGATTATAATGAGGTATTCTCACCTGTTGTAAAGCATTCGTCGATTAGGATTCTGTTGGCATTGGTGGCACAGCTAGATTTGGATTTGGTCCAGATGGATGTGAAAACAGCCTTTCTACATGGAGATTTAGAAGAGGAGATCTACATGACACAACCTATAGGGTTCAAAGCTGCAGGAAAGGAAGAATTAGTATGCAAGCTGAAGAAGTCTCTTTACGGATTGAAGCAATCGCCGTGACAATGGTACACGAGATTCGACGGGTTTATGATTGGCCGATGGTACACGAGGAGCCCATATGACCCGTGTGTTTACATGCACAAGTTACAGAATGGTGAGTATATCTATTTGCTGTTATATGTTGACGATATGCTCAT
Source organism: Asparagus kiusianus (assembly GCA_022839385.1). Taxonomy (NCBI): domain Eukaryota; kingdom Viridiplantae; phylum Streptophyta; class Magnoliopsida; order Asparagales; family Asparagaceae; genus Asparagus; species Asparagus kiusianus. Next base: position 3,745 of record BQKN01037227.1, read on the forward strand.
AGCTTCCAGGAATACTTCAGCTATTAGAAAGTTGAAAAAAGAGCTGTCATCTGAATTTGAGATGAATGATCTTGGAGAAGCAAAGAAGATATTGGGTATGGAGATCGAGAGAGACAGGGTGAAGGGGAGGTTGAAGTTGACACAAAGGAGTTACTTGCAGAAGATGCTAAAAAAATTCAGTTATGATGGTAATGCCAAGGCGGTAAGTACTCCATTGGCTCCCCACTTTAAGCTATCAGCTAAGATGTCACCTATTTTAGTTGAGGATCGAGAATACATATCCAAAGTTCCATATGCCAATGCTGTGGGTAGCTTGATGTATGCGATGGTGTGTACAAGGCCAGATTTGTCTCAGGCCGTGAGCATGGTATCCAGGTACATGCACGACCCCAGGAAGGGTCATTGGGAGGCCGTAAAGTGGATTCTACGGTATATTGAAGGTACCATGGATGTTGGTTTGGTATTTCAGAAGAATGAGATGACATGGCAGGATTGTATTGGTTACGTGGATTCTGATTATGCGGGGGATCTGGACAAGCGCCGGTCTACTAGCGGATATGTGTTTATACTAGCAGGAGCACCGGTGTGTTGGAGATGCACACTTCAGTCTATAGTGGCTCTCTCCACTACGGAGGCAGAGTATATGGCGTTGACTGAAGCTGTGAATGAGGCTTTGTGGTTGTAGGGATTATTGGAGAACTTGGGGATTGTACAGGAGACCCTTCGGGTATATTGTGATAGCATGTCAGGTATCTATTTGGCAAAGAACCAGGTTTATTATGCACGCACAAAGCATATCGATGTTAGATTCTATTTTGTTCGTGATGTTTTGGATGAAGGAGACGTCATGTTGGAGAAGATCCACACGAAGGACAACCCTGCAGATATGTTGACCAAAGTTGTTTCAGGTATCAAGTTTGGTCATTGTTTGGAACTTTTGAACATTCTTCGGTGTTGAGGCCTTTCGAGGCCATTGGATGAACTACGTGGGGCTTGATTCCTTAGGCAAGAGGATACGTAGGCAGTCTTTATGATACAGCCGATTTGGATTAGCTGATTTTGATGGGGGTGAGATTGTTTGGACTCTCATTCGGGTTCTCGACTTGTTGTAGATTGAGTTCGTACTGGATACAACAAGTGGGACATTTGGATGCTTTGGTGTCGGCTCAGTTTTGAAAGAAACTTCACCGAGGTGAAGAATTGTGAGTGGGTCTCACGCGCAAAAGCGCAAACGAGACACACGAAGATGGTTAGCAGGCCAGGCCCACCCAAACTCATAATTCACCTATAAATACCTATGTGAGGGACCTAGGTTTTTGATAGGGGAAAAAAAGGAATCGGCTGAATTCTTTTGTTTTCGGCTGAGGCAAGTGGCAAGGAACAGATCGGCTTTTTTTGTTTGTTTTGAGCAGTCCTTTTTTTAGGGTTTTGTGCATCTCTTTGTAGAGAGAGATTAAGAGGGATTTGAGAGTTTGTTTTGAGAGGGTTTAGATTGAGTGATTGTAAACCCTAGTTGTATTCTCTCCCTCTAATAGTAGATCTCCCCCCTCCTTGCCCCGTGGACGTAGGCTATTTGCCGAACCACGTAAAATTTTGTGTTCTTGCCGTGATTTATAATAGCTTGTAGGTTCCCTCGACGCGCAGTCTTAGAGCTGACGAGAGGAAGAGCTGATATCTCACTTGTTTCCTTTGAGAAACGAGAATTTCATTATGATCTAATCTCTTGTTGTGCACCTTGCGCACCGGAGGTGCTGCCGAAATTTCCGCTGCTCACAACAGTATGTTCCAATGCAATATCATAACATCCAATCATATTCAACACAATATCTCATCCTACATAATCACCGTTAAATACAATTACATTCCATCAAGTTAAACTTACATAACACTCAAAAATTTGGGTACTTTTTCTGCTAATATCTTACACACAAAACTGAGACAACACTAATTACCAAATTTCTTAAACCATAATATACACAAGAGTAATACTTGATCTCTTCAATACTAAATTGTCCTAATATAAACTATAGTCAATAATATACACCGCACTAAGCTGAGAAAAAAGGAAAAAAAGAACTTATTTGTGAGCATCTGCTGCTTATCTTTCTTTCGCAGTAGCAACCATCATGTCAATTTAACTTATCTGACTTCGGTAGTAAAATCTCAATAGGGTTCATGGATGCTACTCAAATTAGTAAAGAGCATGTCAACAGCAGAAAAAACTTGTCATCAATGGGGCTTGACACTATGTTTTTAATGTCAATGTTGAAGTTATCCTCAAACAATGGAGGCATTAGATTAAACAAGAAACCTATGATAAGTATTCAGAGGACTGGCAGAGGTTTTTGAACCTCGATGATAGGGTTGACGAGCTTCATTTCACAGCTCTCCTCATGTATTGGGACATTGTTACCATACAGGTTACTTTTATGAAAACTACTATTTACATGATATATTCATTCATTGCATATTTACTTAAATATTTTTTTAAAGAATAAATCAATGAAGGGATCAGTAAATAGAAGGAAACGTACAGATGCATGACCACCACTTGGGCACACACTCTTATGCCAACCTGGAGGATGGTTATTGTCGAGATACGGTATATATTATTTAAAGCTTTAAATGATCTTAATGCTTAGTATGACTACGAAGTCTCATAAGTTTATAATCTAATAGGGAAAATCAATAATGCTGATAAACTTGAAGGCAAAGTTGGCATATGGTACCTTCCGTGATCGTTATAGGGATGACGAGAAGAATCGGGATAAGATCAAGGCAAATCTCGAGTTGGTGGTGAGACTTATTTATAACTTAATTAGAAATATTAATTGTATTTCTTTCTTAATTTTATTTAAATTTTTTTAGATCTATTCCCAATTCTGTAGTTTTTGTAAACTTATATTTGTGCTTTAGGAGAGTTTTGAAGCTACAACCAAGGATGCTACAACACTACATATTGTTAGTATGATATGCCCTAGAGACCAATCATAGAGATGATTGTGTTTAATTTGTGTTTATGTAACTTCTATGAATAATCTGTTATTCGGTCCCTTGAATAAATCACTTATTATGGATCATTAAGTATGTGACTTGAACGTGAAACTCTGTAATTAGATTATGATGTTATTCTAAATAGTCCTTGTCTTTTGTCATTGGTTGGGATACCAATGAGTTTATAGGTAGTATATGGGTTGATTGATGATCATGTTTCACGGATCATGGATATGAGATATCAAGTCAATCACATGAGTATATGTTGGTGAACATGATACTGGACTGACCCGCTATGAAACACTGCATGGATTATATGTGTCATCAGTAGGTTTCATACAATGGTTATGTTCGGTCTTTTGACCTGAGATTATCACTTCCTACATGAGGATTGTATACTTTGATGTTACCAAACGTTTTCCCTAAACGGATAATAATAAAGGTATCAATCGGGTATGCTATGAATCATGCAGAGGGATGTGAATGTTCAAGATGGAATTTGTCCCTCTCATATAAATGAGAGTATGATATATCTGGGCCCCTCGAAGAAGATAGACTGAGAAAGTGCATGGCCATGCCTAATTAGTTGAGAGTCAACTATTGAGAAGTTGGTCTAACTTCAAGTGCGAAAAATTAAAGGTTGGACTATATAAGGTTGACACGCTTCTTTCCTTGAGTTCAATCAAGATATCTAGTGATGAAGAGATCGACATATGTCGATTGTGGACTAGGTTTTGTCTGAGATGACCTTTACATGATTTGGGTAGTCATAATGTCCTGCTAGGGACCGCTTATGACTTGTGTGCCGAAAAAGTATTTTGGCTCACTTCCAACATCGTGTAAACCTATTGGGTCGCACACAAGAACATGTTGGAACATTATTAAGAAAGCCCGCATAAATTTAGTCATATAGAGATATGATTAGTTGTGAGGCTATCGGGTAATTGGATAAGGATTGATTTGATTAATCGCGTTTGAAAGAAATACTGACCAAGTTCAATGAACCTATCTCCTAGCAATTAAATTGATATGATCAATCATGGTTTAAAGATATGATTTGATTTGAACAAATTATATTTTGAGAAAACCTCTGATTGGAATCCCGATCTCTTTACGGTTCGAGAAACTACCTCACAGCCCTATAAAAAGGAGCATGGGATGGACCTTTTTTGATCATCCCAACGTGCTTCTGAAATCGTGAGGGAGAGAGAGAAACTCCAAAGGCCGACGTCTTCAAAGTGCTAGCACACTGACGCGCGGAGTTCCAACAAGTTCGTGCGGATACTAGTAGAGGCGTCACTTCAATTGTCGCGCAACATCTCAACAAGTATGCAAGTGTTCATTATTTATTTGCACGCTTCAGGTAATTTTTATCTTGGATCTTCTTCTACGTATGGATCTTAGGATGTAGGCGGTCAAAAATTTTGTTTTTAACTGCATATTAGTCTGCCTACTTTCCAACACATATGTCTCAGGAGAAAGTACAAGGCGAGCCGGACCCTCACATGCTATCTTCAGATGATAACATCGCTCTCACTCAAAACGTATTGGGATATAATCGGTAGGGATGGTAAACAATCGAATCAAATCAAATATTACGTTTATATTTATATATTTTTAAAATTATTGAATTCGAATGCAAAATCTAATATTCATTTTCACCCTAATAATAAAAGAGGAAGATATATGATGTGTGGTGTTGGAGCTTCACCGGGCGTAAGCATAAGATCATTCACAGTATCCTTCATGTCATCTACAGCAACGAGATCAGCACTACACAATTTGCAGGCTATGCCACTTGTTTTACGTGTCTCCACTTATTTGCGTGGAAAGATTGACCCAACGCTACACGTTCAGGTGACTAAAGAGATGAGTAGTGTTGTGTTGAGGGTCCGCATGATGGACGATGTCATGTCCTACATTATAAGTTGTTTAGTCGGTGTGATTCCCGCTAATATGTTTGGTGATATCATACTGTTTATAAACTCGAGCGCTTGTAATACCGGCTTTGGGCAGAGCAGCGCACGGGTATCTTATTATTCCTCACATACTAGGGAAGTCCCAAAAAAATTAATAGTTGTAATTTATTTTTATAAAAGTGAATATCCTAAAAAAAACTAATGCTAAATTGAATATTTAAGGGACTAGTGTATTCAAAAAAATCATTTATGTTTAATATATTATCAAACTTCAATAATTATAATATATAATCAATTGAACCTTCAGACTGGAGACATTGAAGGGAACAGCACCGGTTTTCGTACGAGGAATAGAGCCCCTACCGACAACGACAAGATGTGAGGTTTTTTATTTTAAATGTAATGAAGATTTTTTATCTGTAATAGTACTTTATTCATTTCGTGTACTCTATGTTATTCATCTCGTGTTATAGATAGACTTAGTATTGCTAGTGTATCTACTATAATATTCGGATAGTATAAGTTTTTACTAAAATGGATATTGGCTTAGATTGTTGGATGTGTATTTTGGATTGGATTGTTGGATGTGTGTATTGGATATGAATATTGATTTTATTTGATTGGATGTGTATATTAAATATACAGGAATTATGTATTCACGTGTATATCATGGATGTAATGTAATATACAAGGAATCAATGTTTTAGAAGAAAAAAAATTGTGAAAAAAAGAACTACCTAGACGAAAATTCCATCTAGGTTGCTATAATTAACCTTGACGGAATTTTCGTCTAGGTTGATACCTAGACGGAAATTCCGTCTAGGTTGCATCCTAGACGGATTTCCATCATCTGTCTAGGTTGTTTTCCGTCTAGTTTGAGAAACCTAGATAGATTTCCATCTAGTTTGAACAACCTAGACAGAAATATCCTAGACGGACTTTTCTAGACGGACTTCCGTCTAGGTTGATCAACCTATACGGAAATCTAAGCAACCTAGATAGTTTTTTTCCGTCTAGGTTGCACGTTTTTCTACTAGTACAAACACGATACACCTTCACATGAGGGAAATGAGAAAAAATGGTAAGCTTCGTGTAATTAAAATGCTAAAAATTAGTTTGAAACATGACTAAATTCTGCAAGCTTTGAAATTAAGGATATAGACGATATGAGAAGGTAAAGGCGCTGGAGATAGCAATAGCAACCAAATTGCAATTGATATGAGTTAGTGCATAAAAGAAAAGAAAGATAAACACATGTCAGAATCCAACCATTAAAGTGTTTTGGTTTTCATCTGGTCAAATAACATAAGAAGAATAGAAAAGTTCAAGTTTTCTTCTCTAATCAGTTCATCTCCTTTAACGACCTATATGCCTAGATTTTTATAATTCGCCAAATTGTACTCATTATGGAAAAAAAACTAAGTCAATGGACAATTTTGAAAAAAGTAGGAGAAGCAAAAGGATACACTCTAAATTAAATATGAGAATAACAAAGGTATGATCAAGAATTAATTGACAAAGTTAAAATCCTACTCTACCAGTAACAATCTAAAGAAACACCTTAACGAAGAGCAACACAAAAAACTACTTTAACATTCTGTTTCAAATAACCTAGATTTCTAGCAAGTAAAAGAAACTAATATAGCGTATCAAAAGAATGGTGGTCTGGGTATATTTTCCGCAACCCTGTGGAACACTGCTTCTGCGCTACGAACCATTTGGTATGTTCACACAAATAAAGAATCGTTGTGGATAAAGTGGATTCATGGCAATTATCTTAAAAACAGATATGTTTGGATTGTAAATGTGAAGCTTGGAGATTCATGGATGTGGAAGCAATTGCTTAAAGTTAGAGACAATGTTTTGAACACTTTGGGTGGAGTGAACAATCTGAAGAAGCTCATTAGTTCCTGTTATAAAAATCATAAAGTTCATCTCTCCGATCTTTATTCAGTTCTATCCCCTGCAGCAGCTGAAGTTGGTTAGCATATGACAGTGTGGGAGGAGTATTGCTACCCAAAGCACTCTTTCATTACATGGTTAGCAGTTCAAGTCAAGCTTTTAACGCAAGATAGATTAATAAGAAGGGGGGTCATTCATTCAAACAAATGCTATTTGTGTGATGGTGTTGATATGGAGAGCCGCTGCCATTTATTCTTTGATTGCTGTTTTTCAAGCAGAATCTGGAATGTTGTCATGGACTGGTTGAAATACAAATGGAGAGCATCGGAGTGGAATAGGTTGTTTGATTGGTATATTTCTAGATTAAAAGGGAAAGGCATTACACAAAGAATCAAGATATTGGCTCTCTCCACCACAATTTACACTATCTGGAGAGAACGAAGTGAAAGATTCTTCAATGGAAAAGCTCGAAGCACTGATCAGTTGATAAAAAGCATCAAAGTAGACATCCTAACTATCTTGCTCAATTCCCCCCTACCAGCTGAAGAAAAGTTTTGGCTCTATTCACTGTAAATATTAGAGGGGATGAATGATTGTGTTACTGAGTTTTCTTTTTCTTTAGTTTTTCCTGTTTAGTTGATATCTCATATTATGAGTAGCATGATGTACATAAAAAGTTACAAATTTAGTGAGTGGATAAAATTTTTCATTGACAAAAAAAAATATATAGCGTATCAAACTCCAAAATTTTACTATTTTTACTCTCTGACATACCTGCAACATGGCCATCTTCATGGACCCTCAATTAGCTTCTAATCCACCATTATAAACGTGTGTCTTCTACAGACCTAAAGAACAAATTCATAGATAACATAAAGTGCAACAAAAGAGAGAGAGAGAGAGAGAGAGAGAGAGAGAGAGAGAGAGAGAGAGA
>BQKN01037238.1:2948-13451 GCA_022839385.1 Asparagus kiusianus
TGTACATAAGTTAGTTTGGATTTTGTTTTTATTTGTTCCAGTATTACGTAGCTGTGATTTGCAGAGTTGTTTTCCCTGCTTCAGTTCTCAGAGTTGAAGTTTGTGCTGAGTTGTTATTTCAATAGGCAATGAGGAAGTGAACATGTTATTTGTTAAGTCTGTTTCCAGCTACTATTTCCAGCTCTTCTTCACTCTGATTTGCTTCAGTTCTCAGCTGTTTGGTTAACTTTGCTTAGCTAAAATTCCCAGCTGAGTTGTTGCAGTTGACCATGTTTTCAGGTTCGCTGAGTTTTTCCTTTGCACTCAGTTTTCAGCTTTGCATCACTATTTATCTGGGTTTAGAGTTTTTTAATGTACAGGTTATAACTATGTACGTAAGTTAGAATGAACATGTAGTTTTTTTATTTGTTCCAGTTTACATCTGTGATTTGCTGAGGCATATACTCCATGGACTTCATTTCATAGCACATTACACTTTGCAACTACATGGCATATTTTCAAAGCTACAGATGAGTACACAGATTATAACTAAGAACAATACAATCATTTTTCAAATGATTAGTTGATGCTCTACAGTTTTCAATTCCCTCTTCAGCTTTTTGATTTTCATTGCCCTTTTATCTTCATCAATGTCCTCACTTTGTGATTGCTGATTTCTATTTCTGGTGCACTCGCCCGATTTGTCGGCCCACTGAAAGAAGTTGCATTCCTTATTTGGGAACTTAGCGCAACCCCAATAATGTCTCCCTCTATTTTTTCCATTTGCACATAGCTTCATGGATGTTGGAAGTTTGCATTTGCACCTAACTTCATATGGGGCACCCTCTACTTTGCTGTCCCATTGCCGCTCCATAAAACCTGCAGTGGCTTTGGTGCTACGATTCTGGAAAAAATAAGAAGACTGGAAATTTCTTACCTGGCTGAGATGTTGCAGCATGCAAGTGATGTTATTTGTTGACTTTTTAAGCTGGTGGTGGCTCATTATATAGGCCCCCAAGTGAACTTTATTGTTGAGCTGTTGCATCCCTTACTAGCCGTTTACTCTTGTGTTTGTTGAAATCGGTCACTGAGTAATTTCGTAACTAGCCGTTGCAGTGGCTTTGAGTGATGAAATGTTAAGTCTGCGGTAACTTCACCACAGGTATGTGTAAACACTGTCAATTGGCCTCTTTCCTATTCTTGGGCTTTGAACCAAACACAACAGCTTTTATGGAAAGCTTTTTTTGAGGTGTTTTCCTTTTCTTTGGTGGTGAACCAATCATGGGTTTTGGATATGCTTTCTTAATATTCACTTTGTAACTCCATAACAAACACAAGTTATGGATTCCTGGATGATCCAAAAAAATTTTAGGAAAAGGTTATTTGCCTTGGATTCCATTTCCTTTATTTTATGGAAACGAACCAAATAGCCCCTTAGTTTCACTCTTCAGATTCTCAAAGTGGAGATCCCACTTTGAGTTTCCTTTGTAACTAGGAATAGAATATAAAATTCTTTCCTTCCAGTATTGGGTTCATCTTTACCCCAAGAGAAGACACCATTTTTTCAACTCCTAAAATCTACACCTTACACGCGCGGTGAATTTTATCCTGAAGCCTAAATAGGAATAAGTCAATGCTTAATACGCGTTACCGGTTTAGTCTTTCACTGATTAAAGAAGACACTAGAATCTAAGTCTGGGGATTTTTATCCCGAAGACTAAGTAGGGATAAGTCAGCGCCTTACACGCGTTGTCGGTTAGTCTTTGACCGTAAAAAGGAAAAAGCCCACATATTCAACATTGTGGCAGGTTATTATTAATAACGCCATAATTCGTGCCTTACATGTGCGGGGGATTTTATCCTGAATCCTGAGCAGGGATAAGTCAGCACCTAACATGCGTTGCCGGTTTAGTCTTTCACCAATTGAAGAAGACACCAGAATCCAAGTCTGGGGACTTTTATCCCAAAGCCTAAGTAGGGATAAGTTAGCGCCTAATACGCGTTGCCGGGTAGTCTATTCCCGTAAGAATGATAAAGTCTACGTATTCAATATCATAGCACTAAGAGAGTTAACTCTCTTAGCACAACATCACATGCGAAACAGACTTAAACAATCCACATGCAAGCCCGATTCAAACGGTAATCGGTAAGGGCACGTTAAATCCGTTAAAGGCTGAGGATTTAGCAAATATCCTAAGTCTACGTCTGATACACGTACATGTTTAGTCTTTTCACAGGAAAAAAATAAAGTCTACGTATTCAATATCGTAGCACTAAAAGAGTTAACTCTTTTAGCACAACGTTACGTGCAGAACGGATTTAAACAATCTGTATGCTAGTTCGACTCAAACGGTAGTCGGTAAAGGCTAATCAAACCTGTTGATGGCTAAGAATTTACCAAAAATTCTATAAATATGAGAGTCATTGACGTACCAGCCCCATTAGTTGGTCTCGTGACTTGAGTGTCTAACAACTTCAGAATAAGAGCCATACATGCAGATGAATCAGCTTTAACAGTTAGTCCTGCAGTCCTAATATTTAGGACCGCCGCGCTCCATTACATTATGAGCTTAAACTGTATAAACTCTAGCAAACTTACGAGTATAAACTGCGTTAACACCGGTCAGCGCGTTATAGCAAAGGTTAACGCCGGCCAACACAAAGGTAAATGCTGGTCAACGCATCAGTAAATTTACCAAAATAAGGCAAATGATGATTCTAGGGAGTTCAATCACATTCAGATATGAATTTCTAACGAAGATGATCAGTTTAAAGTCAACTCAATGACGCGAGCTAAATTTACACATCAACTTTAGTTTAAGATTTTAACAATGGTCAAACGATAAACATAGAGCCAGAAGAACTTTATCTATTCGACAAAATACTGAATAGACTAAAGGCTGAAGAAGTTAAGAATTGAAGCAGTTCACAGGTCCCTCTACGAGATTGAGAAAAGGGCCTATCTTATCCAAAGCATTCCAGACTCGTCTATAAAAGAATGAGTCTAAAATACTTTAGAGAGGGTATCTGTAGGCGTCTAAAAATACCTATAGGTATCCACACATAGCTCGAGATGGAGAGAAGATGACGAACGTCGTTATCCGAGTCTAAGAGGATTATTTGATGCTGACAAGTTCATGAACCAGAATAGTGAACCAACTGTGTCTCGTGTGCTCACCGACCACCTCCAATTGGCTGTCACACATGTCGGTCAGTCCGCGTGCGTCAGTCAACGCACCCTCGCCAATCAGCTCATGCGTATCAGTTAGATCCAAAGTGCCCGCCATGCTTGTCGGTCAGATCCAAAGTGCCCGACGCGCTTGTCGGTCAGCTCCGAATGTCGTAAAGAAGTTAACGAACGCATGAAACGAGTTAACGATACGTGCAAGTCAACAAGATGGGCAAATAAACAAAATGACAAAAAAAGACGAAAGAACGCCCAAGTGCCAAACTAACCCACACGGTGGCGAGTCGGCGCCATCCGACCCGCGCGATTGCTGGTCGGCACAATCCGACCCACGCTACGGTGGGTCGGCGCCATCTTACCCTCGTGATGGCAGGTCAGCACGAGTCGACCCATGCCTACGCGGGTCACATTGGTCCGTCTCGCGTTCAGAACTGCCTATAACCTCCAAAACGGGTTTTTACGGTTTTCTCGGGTTTGTCTGTTCCAGGGGTTCCCAACTGATTTGATATCATCCACAAACATGGTTAAGCCGTTATTGACTGAAGATAAGGCCAAATCACTCATTTTTATCCAAATACCCCCAACCGAAGCCTATAAATACAAGCCTAGGGGCTCATTTCACAAGGCGGAGATCAAGAGGACGAAACGATGCTGAATTGGAGAGTGGAGCCACGAATTTATAGCGAGGGTTAGCAGATTTTAGCGAGTTCCTGTTCATAAAGAGTAGAGTTCGAGAGATCTGAGACCCGTCCCCTATTCCTTCTAATTTAAGCTTAGTCTCAATCTCGAGAAGAGCTATAATCTCACTTGGTAGGGATTATGGCTGTAGTGATTACTTTCTTCATGAAGTAAGAGCTTTGATTAACTTAATCTGTCAACCGGATCTGATCCGCGACGATCCATAGATATTAACGTCCCCGGCACAGGCGAAGTTCCCACGTAAGTAGCAGCGGATGATAAACGTTCATTGCGCTGTTTGACAAGAGTTGTAATTTTACATTTTTATTGTATAAGTCGATCTTATAAAAAGATCTACTTTTCTCGTTTATTTGAGTTTATTGTAACGACCAAAGTTGTAATAGATTCGATGACAATGAAAATAACAACTTTTGACCAAACATCAATAAACAAGCGAGGTTGAGCTCTGCGGGCGAGCTAAATAAGGAGAGGTTAAGCTCTACGAACAAGCTCAATAAGGAGAGGTTGAGCTCTGTAGGCGAGCTTTGTTGGGCTATGTTGAATGCAAACGAGCCCAAGCTATTGGCAGGTGGGGCCAGCCAGTCGGGATTTGAAACCTAGGCAATTATTACTTCCTACAAACGTATCGGTCGAATCAAATTGATAGAGGTGTAATGTTAACATATTAGGTTTGAAAGATTAGTACTGGTCAGAGATAAGAAGTTAACTACCAGCACTGAAGAATTTTGACAGAGGTAAGAAGTTAACTGCTGAAAAGAGGGTGACCAACAAAGGTGTAATGTTAACGTATTAGTTCACAAGAGTCAAACTGATAGAGGTATAATGTTAACATATCAGGCTTGAGGACTTATCGCTCTATTAAAGAGAGTTAAGTTAATTTCATCATCAGAGGTATGGTATTAACTTGATGATATTTGATAGACCCGTCATCCTATTGGAGAGGATTATGGGGAAATTTTGGAAAAATTGACTATCGAGGTGTATTGTTAACTTGATAGCTTTTTGTGGACCCGTCATCCTATTGAAGAGGATTGGTGGGAGGATTTTGGAGAAATTAACTATTAAAGATGTATTGTTAACTTGATAGTTTTGTGATTTTATCATCTTATTAGGAAAGATTGATAAGCTAGCTGGGAAATATTTTTACAGTTCACAGAGGTGTTTTGTTGAATATAACAACTTAGAAGATTCATTACTCTTAATCCAGTGGATTCCAAGTAACCAACCCCAGTCGTGAACTGTTTCCGGTAAAAGTTGCTGTTTTCATTACTTGTTCTCTTTTTCGAGATCTGTTACAACTTCAGGCGTTACAATAGAGTTTAAATGAAAACAAAAGGATTTACAACTTAAACGAAAATAAACACGAGAGCCCGGTTTGGTACGGTCTCGTTTGCGTGGGTTGTTGGCCTGTGACGGGGACGTCGATGTCCGTGGACCGCCGACTCTTCAAGATCCTTGCCGATAAAATCCGGCAGAGTTTCGTCTATCCGCGTAGGATATAGAAACAGAACCTCGTCGATCCGCGCAAGATCTAGAGGTTATAAGCGTATATCTCGGCTAAAACGAGATAATAGCTCTTCTTAGTGTCACCGCAAAGGAGCAACACTAAGGATCAGAGAGGGGGGTGAATGAACCTTGATGAAGAAACTCTGACTCCTCACTCCAGCAGGGCTTCGCCGCTTCAGACTTTAGAATTTCAGATCTCGAGGATAATCCCAAGACCGGAAATTCTTCTCCAAGAGCTAAATCAGCACTAAAATCAAGAGCCCCTCACAATGGAGGCCTAGGGGGCTATTTATAGCCAAAAGGAGAGGGGGGGGCTGATATGGACACCCCTAAGAGGAGAGACACCCCCCTAGGGGTGTCTTGGCCAAGCCGGGACACCCCCCATGGGGTGTCTCGAGCCAGCCGAGACAGCTTCGTGTGTCCCCGGTTCAGTCCGGGGCTGTGCCGTTGTCCCGCCGTTGACTCGCCGTTGACTTTTTGTCCGAACTCGGATTTGGGTGATTTCGGATGCGTTGGAATCGTGACGGCGAGCTCTGTAAGCCCCGATGGTTGGATTATCTGTGGGGTGGTCGAGGCGCAGCGGGCGTTGATCTGATTGCAGTGATAGCGGGGTTTTCGGTCAACCCGTATCCTTGCGATTCTGACATTCTGTCGGTTCACGTAATCCGTCGGTTTGCTTCAGTCGCTCACCGGCATCATTTGAGCTCTTGTGAACCGGGTAGTGACGTTCGATCGCCGCTCGTTGACACCGAGCTATGTTCGGGGACCTATCGGCAATTTTTGATGCCTACATGAACGAGTTCAATTTCCTTTTTTAGACTTAATAGGGGAGAGAAAAGGGGGTCTCATGATTTTTATGGGTAATATTACTTGAGAAATTTCCCATTAATTGACATCATGATATCATCTTTCTGATTAATGAGACGGTAAGCTCCATTCGAGTAGACTGACTCTGCTACGAAGGGTTCTTCCCATTTAAGATTGAATTTTCCTTTTGTCTTATGCGTCATAACCATAGGTCGTCTAACTGCTAAGATGAGATCGCCTTTCTTGAAGATCCTTTCTTTGACCTTTCTGTTGTAGTCTTATGAGATTCGAGCTTAGTATAACTTGATCTGTTGTTGGGTTTGAAGCCGTTTGCAAGGCCACTAGTTTGGTGGATAATATGTTGTCAACGCGACACTTTGGACTCTAAACTTGCTACAAAATCTCTGAAAACCGTGGCCGAAGAATTGAGTTCCATTGCCGCAAACTATTCATCTTAGTACACCAAAGCGGTAGATGACATGATGAATTTGAATTTGATCACGTTGAAGTATTAACTTCTTTCAAAGGAATTTCTTCTGCGCACTTAGAGAAGTAATCGGTTATTGCTAACATAAACCGATGTCCTTTGAATGTTGGCGGAAAGATGGGTCTAACGATATCCATTCCCACATCTCGAATGGTCAAGGTGAAGATGTTGGATGCAAGTTCCCTAGTGCTTGTTGGATGAAGTCACCATAGATTTGTCATGCGTGTCACCATCGAGCATAAGCGATAGTGTCTGACATCATTTTTAGCCAATAATAGCCAAGTCTTCAGAGTCAATCCCCTAATTTAGCTCCAGGCTGATGAGCTCCACACATTTCATCATAGGCTTCTCTGAGGGATTCTTGCGCTTCTTTTTGTAGAAAAGTATTGAAGCAGAATTCCATCATGCGATTTTTGATATAATGTTTGAGAAGCCGCATTGTAGTAGAATCGAAGGGCCTTCCATTTGATGGTAGCTGCTTCTTTAGGATCATCAGGTAGTATGTCATATGAGACATAATTGATGAATGGGAAACGCCAATCCCTTGGTTCGAGACCTGCAGAAGTTTCGTAAATGATCTCTGATGTTGCCTCTTCTGCATAATCGTCTAGAGGAAACTTGGGGTGATATAAGTCATGACTTACGATGAATATTTTTACCCCTGCCTTCTGTAGTAATGCTAATGAAGTTGCCAGTGAGGCTAAAGCATCTGCATATGCATTTTGTTAGCGTGGAACGAATCAGATAAAGAAGCCTTCAAACTTTTGGGCTAACTTTAACGCCGCAAAGTAGTATGAGAGAAAATCCTCATTGTGCACTTTCATCTTCTCCTTGGACTTGATTTACAATGAGTTTGAGAATCATCGTAAGCTCCAAGGTGTTGAATATTGGTTTACTCGGTCAATTGCATTCCTAGTAGCAAGGCATTGTACTCTGTTACATTATTGGTGCATGGCTTGGTTAAGAAAAATCTTCTTGGGATCACATGATCAGTTGGGGATACAAATACAACCCCCACTCTAGCTGTAATTCTTCCGTAAGGTTGTGCTCTTGATGCACCACCAAAAAACAATTTCCATGCTTGCTTGACTTTTGCTTGTTGGGTCGTACAAGCTTCTGTTGTCTTGTCTGAGAGATCTGGTATCAGATAGTCAGCTAAAACACATGCCAGGGTTTGTCCTTTAACAGCCTTTTGAGGAATAAATCACATCATATTGCGATAGAAGTATTGCTCATTTTTCGCGACGACGGTTTAATGAAGACGGTCTCGTCATGATCATCTTCAAGGGATTTATCTTGGATGTAACGAATGCTAAGGCTAGGCATTCTTTTGCCTAGCTTTTTCTGATACACTTGTCCACTCCTGGTTGTTAAGTAGATCGGGATAGACCCATATTGTCTCTCCTTTCGGAGTAGCAAGGGGTAACAACCATTTATTTCTCTGACCAAGCAGGTCAGTGTTTATCAGGTGTAGCTCCCTTTTAGAGACTAGGATCACACCGATTGGAACTTGAACTGGTGGAGAACTCCTGAATTGGACTGACACAATGTTGGTGGTAACTGTTTTCTGCCTCGGCTTCAAGTTTGAACCTGTCAATAATTTCTTCGGCCTGTTCGCCTTAGGAGACAAGCTGTTTCTAAGAACGACATTCCATAACCCTCATTTGGGCTAGGAGGTTGGTCCGTAAGTTGTGTTGATAGGTTTCCAACAGAGTAAACTGTGTCATACCTGTCAGACATTACAGAGCCACACTTCAGAACCTCTTGACAAAGGCTTTGATGGGCTCTCCCTTCTTTTGCTTAGTGGCAAGAAGGGTATAGACAGAGACTTGTGTGCCACCTTCAAAGAATCTTGACAGGAAGAGTCTCTCTAGATCCGCCCACTTCTGGATACGTCCCACACGTAGTTTCATGAACTATTCAAAGACAACCCCTTGGAGGGTGCCAATGAACAAACGAGCCAGTATGGTATCATTTGATATCACATTTCTAGTCTGTGACTTGAAATAGTAGAAATGTTGGTTCGATGATCCCGCGTCGTCAAAAGCTTGTAGAGTTGGAAGTTTGAATTTTGGAGGATAAGAGGTTGTATCCCATTTGGTAGTATAGGGCCTGACAACTCCCTCATCTTGAAGCTCACATCTATTGGCAATAGCATTAAGATAGGCTTCTAGTTTGTCCATTTTAACTGAATGAGAATTCTGCTCATTTCGGCATCTCTTCCTTCTTCAGAGGAATATTCTATGTTGTGAGCTTCTTGATCGGAAGTCTCAATTGCATTTTCCTTCCCCTTTGATGAAGATGATCCTGCTCTTCGGGAATATTTGCACTGGGGCAACGAATTTATTTTTGGGTACTTGGCCATGCGTGCGACAATTTGAGCCATCAAGACCCGGAGTTCATCGATAGCCTCCTGTTGTGCTTTGAGCATGGTTTGCTGCTTATCAAGTCTCTTCATACGATCATCAAGATGTCCTACCATATAAATGGAGCTATCATGTTCTACAGAAGAGCTAGAAGATTGAGATTTTGCGATGACTGAGTGTTCATCATCAGACTCGATTCCTTTAGCCAACTTCTGCTAGTTGACAGGAGGTATGACTCTCTTTTGAGTACGAGTGTGTTGATAGATTCCACCAGACTTACTCAAGTTCTCTTTCCGGCTAGGAGACCGGTCTATCTCTGATTCATCGGAGGTAGAGATTGATGACTTCTCTATGCCCATCATGTTGGAAGTAACTCCAAGGTATTCATCCTCTGAAGCCCTTTTCCTGTACGAACGTCGTTGTTTTTTAGGAAAAACAACGTTCGTCAATCTATCGAACACCGACAGTTTGGCCACATGTGAGCAGCATTGACATCCTGAGAGGACCGAAAAAATCAGTCGTTCACATTGGTATGAACGAATGACTTGTTGTATTGGTCTTTCTCTCGATATAAACTTTCTCAAATCCATTGTAGAGACTCGAAAAGAGTTATTCACTGAACGTGAGTTTTGAATTGGAACCCCTTGTCTTTGATTGGACAGGACTAGTTCTTGATAAATATGGATTTTGTTGAGATGTCTTGAATCCGTAGACTTTTTATGTTCGCCCATCACTCTAGTCTTTCTATGGATAACCCAGTACGGGGTCTCGCTGACCGATCATCGAGCCAGGGGTCCAGGGGCGGCATGCCCTTGGCTGGGGGGTTCGGGGGGAGTAGACAACCCCCGGTGGGGTTCGGCGCGGTTCCCCAAAAATTTATGGTATACATCAGATTCTGTATTAGGTTTTATTACTTGGGACCAAATCTGTTGCTTGAAATCCATGTCGGTTACCCTAAACCCAACTTGACACATCACGCAAGAATCATGTTTTAACACTAAAACGCGAGGGTCGTGTTTAGGTAGCTGAACGTGAGGGTCGCGTTTGGACAACTGAACGCGAGGGTCGCGTTTGGGTAACTGAACGTGAAGGTCGCATTTGAGAGTGGGGACGTGAGGCTCGCGTGCAACCCCCTTTTGAACGTGAGGATCGCGTTTTGATTGAGTAACGTGAAGCTCAGGTTCGCGTTCAACGCCGATTCGAGGTCTATGTTTTTTCTGTGGAACACGCCATTGAGGGTCGCGTTTAGCCTGGCTTTTGTGAGGGTCGTGTTTGGGCACATAAAGCGAGGCTCACATTCTAGAATAGAAACGGGAATCTCAGGGTCGCGTTTTGGCTCACAAACATGAAGTTCACATTGGTTAGTTTGGTCGCCTTTTTCTAAACTGTGCTCGTCGTAGGGATCTTCTCCTTTGGTGAGCAGTGTTCTTCTTTGCCTGAGTTTTGACAGTCGTTCCAGTGAGCTTGGTGTC
>BQKN01037241.1:0-14315 GCA_022839385.1 Asparagus kiusianus
CGGATCTCTTTGTAACGCATAAAGTTGTTAACTGAGTGTAATGGAATCGATAATGAAGAAAGATCCAACTTTTCACGCGAACAATAATCATCCGGAATAACATTTCTCTTTTCTCTCATGGATCTCCTTAAGGCACTGATTCTTGAGATTGTTGAGTTTGTTCTTCTGGAATAAGGAGTTGTTCAACATTATCATCTTGAGGTTCCGGATTTACTTCTTGAGCAACAACAGGTATAAGAACCTGAATATTGTCAAAGTAACTGTATGGATTGGATCTGAAGCCAATTCCTCCTCAAAAGCAATGTCTCTGACCTTATTTCTCCCCCTAAACTCAACATCCTCAAAGAATGTTGTTGTTCACGTCTCAAAAATATTCCTTAGTGTGGGATCATAGAACTTAAGCCCCTAGAGCGTTCAGAGTACCCAATAAAATAGCTGCTAACTGTTTTGGAGTTCAATTTCTTTTCATTTGGCCTATAAGGCCTTGTCTCAGCTGGACATCCCCAAATATGTAAGTGCTTTAAACAGGGCTTTCGACCAGTCCAAAGCTCATAAGGTATTTTAGCAACTGCTTTACTTGGTACTCTGTTCAGAATGTAAGCTGCTGTCTTTAGTGCTTCTCCCCAGAGTGACTCTGGTAAAGAAGAATGAGTAATCATACTTCTTACCATATCCTTAAGAGTCCTATTTCGTCTTTTAACTACACCATTCATGCTAGGTGAACCCGACATGGTTGTTTGGGTCAAAAGTTAATGTTTTCATTGTCATCGAATCTATTTCAACTTTGGTCATTACAATAAACTCAAATAAAAAGTTGATCTATTTATAAGATCTCCTTTATACAATAAAAATAAATATTACAACTCTTGTCAAACAGCGCAACGGACGTTTATCACCCGCTGCTTGTGTGGGATCTTTGCCTGTGCCGGGGACGTTAATATCCGTGGACCGCCGAGGATCAGATCCGGTTAGCAGAAGTTGGATAATCAATGCTCTCACTTCACGAAGGAAGTAATTGCAGTAGCGGTGATTTTGACTAAGCAAAATCACGGCTCTTCTTGGGATTTAAGACCAAGCTTAAATCCGGAGGAATAGGGGATGGGTCTCAGATCTTTCGAACTCCACTCTTTATGCACAGGAGATCGTCAAGATCTACTAACCCTCTGAAATTCGTGGCTATGCACTTGAGAAACCGGCAGCACCTCGCCCTCTTGATCTCCAGCCAAGAATGAGCATCCAAGCCTCTATTTATAGGCTTGGTTGGTGGTTTTCTTAGATCAAAACGAAGGATCCTCTCTATCGTCAGTTAGAAACTGTCTAACAACAATATCAGAGCAGTTGAAACGCCAAATCCCGAAAGAATCCATAAAAGAACCGAAAAATCATATTTTGGCCGAACAGTCACCCGTGGCTCGGCCCTGGCCGGACCACTAAATGGTGGCTCGGCCTTGGCCGAGCCACCAAATGGTGGCTCGGCCCGTGGCCGAGCCACTGGTCTGACCGAATCGCTTTGGCGCGATTCGGTCGCCAGGGGCTTTATCTTTTTTCGGATCCTGACTTGTCCCATCGTTACGCGTATTTCGTCGTTTCGTTGACTTGTACGCTTTCCCGATTCGTTTCGCAAACGCATGGATAGTTTGTCGGTGGCCGATGAGTGTGCGGGCCACTTGGTTCGCTGATTTGGTGGCTGGTGAGTACATGGGCCACTTGGAGGTGGCCGATTAGCACGCGGGCCATTTGGTTCGCCGATTTAGTGGCTGGTGAGTACACGGACCACTTGGAGGTGGCCGATGAGCGTGCAGGCCACTTGGTTCACCGATTTGGTGGCTGGTGAGTACACGGGCCACTTGGAGATGGCCGGTGAGTGTATAGGCTATTCGGTTCGCCGTTTCGTTTCATGTGTTCATCGGCGTTGGATAATCCTCTTAGACTTTGATAGTGGCGTTCATCACCTTCTCTCTGCCTCGAGCTGTGCGTGGATAACTATAGGCATTTTTAGACGCCTACAATGGTGTACTGTGGAACGATACCGTATTCCTCCAGGTATCTAGCAAATGGACCTTATTTCACCTGAACCATCATATCTGTTGTAGTACTCACCACCACGATCAGATCTAACGGTTTTAATTCTTTTGTTGAGTTGATTCTCAACTTCAGCTTTTATAGGCTTTGAACATGTCCAGAGACTCAGATTTTTTATGAATGAGATATAGGTACCCATAACGTGAGTAATCGTCTATGGATGATATAAAATATTGCTGACCATTCCAGGATACCGTAGGGAATGGCCCACAAATATCCGTATGTATCAATTCTAAGACATCCGAATATCTGTTGGCACCTAATCTCTTAACTTTGGTCTGTTTTCCCTTGATACATTCAACACATACGTCAAAGTCTGAAAAATCAAAGGAATCCAAAATGTCATCAGACACAAGACGCTCAACTCTACCTTTTGAGATATGACCCAAGCGCTTATGTCATAATGTCGTCGAATTTTCCTTATTTAATTTACGCTTAGTACCACGTGATTCCACATGCAATGATTCATTATAAGAAGCAATTGTGTCGAGCAAATATAAGTTGTCATAAGTACTTAAGAAACCAGTTCCCACAATATTTAAATTAAAAGATAAATTAAATTGATTGTTTCCAAATGAACAAGAATAACCTGATTTGTCCAATACAGAAACTAAAATCAAATTTTATCTAAAAGACGGTACTACAAAAGTCTCTTTTAAATCCAAATATGAACCAGTTCCTAGTAGCAACCTAAATTGCCCAATTGCTTTCATATCTACCGATTGATCGTCGCCCATAAAGATGTGTCTTTCAACATCACTTGGCTTTCGGTAACTCAGACAATCCTGCATGGAAACACTTATGTGAGTAGTAGCACCAAAGTCTAACCACCAAGTGTTTCTAGGTACTGAAGCTAAATTAACCTCAGAACAGACCAAAGTAAGGAACGTACCCTTATTAGCACGTTAGGCGTGATATTTGGTACAATCCTTCTTTACGTGTCCAGGTTTGTTACAGAAGAAACAACCCTGATTTTCTTTATATTGTTTCTTCTGAACTGGACCCTTAGCAGCTTCATTATCATTCTTTCTTTTCTTACCCTTATCCTTAGAGGCATAGACCAAATGAGCACTCTCAGTCTTATCTTGCTTCAACCTGTCTTCTTCTTGCACACAATATGAAATGAGCTCATTTAGAGTCCATTTCTCCTTTTGGCAGTTATAACTGACCTTAAACTGATTAAATTGTGCAGGAAGAGACAATAGAACTAGATGCATCAATAATTCATCACAAAGATCGAGTTTAAGTACCTTAAGCTTTGAAACAATATGAGACATTTTCATAATGTACTCCCTGATATTTCCTTTGCCCTTATACTTCATTGAAATCAAGCGAGCTAAAAACGTGCTTGTTTCTATCTTATCGTTTTTCGCAAAACGTTTTTCAATTTTGGTAAGGAAATCTTTAGCCTTAGTAATCCCTTCGGATTGTATACCCCTTAAGGTTTTTGGAACACCGCACTTAATGATCATAAGACTCATGCGATTTGAACGCTCCCACTTCTCATACTCCTTCTTTGCATCAGGAGTGCTTTCCGCAGTGAGAAGTTGGGGTTGTTCAGTCCTTAATGCAAGGTCTAGATCCATACAGCCAAGAATAATTAAAATGTTCTCTCTCCAAACCTTAAAATTTGTCCCATTTAGCATGGGAATTGAGTTGATGTGAGTAGAAATTGTTGCAGCATATGCATTAGCTGAAATGAAATAAAAAATGCTCACATTAGTAATCAATGAAATTCAAATAATGACAAATCCCATCCAAGATATCTGATACAATATTAATATCAAGTCTTTGAACAGTAATATTAATTGCAAGATATCTTGTTGTAACAATCAAACACTGACAATAACACAAATAAAACTATCTTTGGATCGATTCACTATCCACATGTAAATCTTATAATTGTCACATGTTTATCATCACAGATGTGTATGCAGTCTAAATAAATATTAACATTCCTTTGGGCCGATTAAATATTTACACGAAAACATACACATAAACATCTGACATTCCTCATGAATAATCTACACAAGAGAGGTTACTTTGGCAACATCTTTTTTCAATTAGTCATTTGGAATGAGAGACAACTTAGCGTCATATTATTTGAATAATTGATTAACTACCAAAATTAACTTAAATTAAACAACTTAATTTGAATTAAAAGAATTTTCCATAGCTTAATTAGGGCCCATAACTTAATTTAATAAATTAAGTATACCAAAGTGGACTATAAGTTAATATGAAAAGCCGAGACTGTAGGCATCAAAAAATGCTAATAGATATCCAAAACATAAAAAAAAATCACTCAAAACTGGGGAAATCACCCAAAACTCACAGAAGTGAACTGTCTCGCCAGCGAGACAGTATTTGCTGTCTCGCCAGCGAGACAGTATTTGCTGTCTCGCCAGTGAAACAGCGTTGAAATGGTCAATAACCACCTCGAATAACTGCCCTACACGTGTCCATTAACTGCCAGGGGACGTGGGAAACAACGTGGGCGAAAATCACGTGAATAACTGCCAAAATAACGGAGTTTGAAACGTGGGGAGGCAGTTATAGTAAAACTGCCAAGAATATTCGTTTTGCGCGACAGCATTTTACTGTCTCGCTGGGCGAGACAGCAAACGCTGTCTCGACCAGCGAGACAGTAAAACACTGTCGCGCTGTACTGATTTGCTGTTTTGTTGAGTTTTTGACAGTTGTAGACCTTGGAGGCTATAAATACCCCCCTAGGGTCACTTCTGACGAGGATCGAGCATTTGTTAGAGCATTCCAGAGCAGAGAGAGTAGAGAGAGCAGAGATTTCAGTGCTTTGTGTGATTCCTTGACATTCGAGCCTCGACTTGAGTTCAAGAAGAACGACTATCTTACTTCGATAAGATATCGTTTTTAATTCTCACTTTGATAACGAAGGAAGAATCATAAAACTCCCCTCACGATCTGTGAATCGGTGGTCCACGAACCAAAGCGTTCCCGGCACAGGCAAAGTCTCACAAAAGCAATAGTCGATAAACAACTATTGTGTTATTTTCTCAGAAGTTGTAATTTCTTGTTTTGTTGTAAAGAGGTCTTATAAAAAGACTATTTCTGTGAATTTTATTGTAATCAAAAGAAGAGACAATGAATTCAACAACAATCCCAACTTTTGCTGAAAACAAACTGGCGACCACGGTGGGAGCCAACGGCTTCGCTGCCGAAGCCGCCGTGTCGCAGCCGATAAAGATCATCGTCAGCGAGGAGATCGAATACGAATTCGATCAGGCGAAATTCGAGGAGTATTTATCATCCCCGTCTTCAAAATCTCCCTCCCCGCGCAAGTGTAAGAAGACTTCCTCTCCCAGGAAAACTTTCAAGTCTGCGACGCCAATGAAGGCCGCAGATGAAAATTCTCTCCCGATCGTTGCTAAGGAAATTGTCCGCAACGTTTCTGCTCCAAGCGACTCCGTACCAATTAAGGAGTCTTTGACAAATTGCTCACATGTGCTGACGAAAAGGGCTCGTCAGAGACAGCGTCAGCGCCGTGCTTGACAACTGGCCAAGGCCATGCAACAAACCGACGGGGTCCACTACTATGCGGACCTAGAGTCGAGAAAACAAAAAATGAATCAATTGCCCCAACGGCAAAGTAATCACATTTCTGCTTAACTTACAACGGAGGAATGGACCCTCGTCAAAAGGGCTCGTTCAACCCTAAAGGAACGGATACAAAGGCGAAAGGAAAAGGCCGCCCGCGCTCGTGCTCTCCGCCAACAAGCGCAAGGAGTCAAGAAGGAGTTGATGTCTGAGAAGCCACCAAAGAACCGCAAAGTTTGGATGCCGAAGGCGCCACAAGCATCTGTTCCGGGCCCGTCTACTGCATCACCCGTGAAGCCCTGGGTTAGCCCAGATTTATCTAAGTTCAAGATCACCATGGCAGATCGCCTTGGTCCCTCGGTCAACGATCGAGGCAAAAAACCAGTCGAAGAAAATCCAGATCCAGTAAGCAAACCCTTGGTGGTTTCCTATACAGGGGGTCGCAAAAAACCTCCTGTCAGAATTGATCCCGTCCAAGACAAGAGAATATCAGTCCATGATCGTCTAGGACCCGTGAAGACTCCACTCCCGCAAGGGGGTGTATTTAAAAACTTAACATTGGATCGCCCAGAGGCGAGGACTAGTCGTCCTGTGCATGTTAACAAGGTTCACAAACCAAAGATAGGTTGCTCAAATCACGGTAGTGATGAGCTGTACTATCAAAACAGTAAATCAAGAAAAAGAATTGTCCGAGAAGATGAATCGCATTGTGCATGCGAGAGACTCATCAAGGCAGTGTTGACGGAATACGGTTGCTCACAAACTCCAAAGCGAGTTTCCGTATTTCAGAGACTGTCGACCGAAACGTCGAAATCTAAAGTGAGACGTTTCAACCAGAAGAAGCCTGCAAGGCGACAAGATGAATTACCTGAGGTCACCATTAACATGACCGGCAGAGGAAAACAACAGTTAGTCAACCCGGACCCTGATTTCTCTTCAGAAGGAAGAATTGAGCGGGGTCTTTCTCAAAGAATGGAGCGGTTACGACGGAGGGCCAACCGACGCCGAGACTACAAGAGGATGCACGAAGGTTTATCATCGGAAGACGAATTATCAGATACTTGTTCTGCGGTCGCTTCAGACGATACCGCATCCAGTGTGGGGCAAGCAAGAGAATCCTTCGCCATCACGCCAGACCAGTTGGCTCAGATACTGCAAGAAGCGTTGGCCAAACAACGCGAGGAGATCAGAGCTGAGATCAAAACGGAGATGGAGTTGACGATGCAGCAGGTACGGGATTTACAAGCTCAACAAAGTCAACCGGAATCGAGCCAAAAGGCAGAATCCAGCAAACGCAATGTCAAACCTGTACATATAGCTGGGGACGATGACAAAGAAGACGAGACCATCTTTGATGATCCTCCTCCAGATAAAGATGATTCTGGAAACGGTCCAGCCAAATCAACTCTTCAAGTTCATCTGAAGAAGACTGAAGAGGAAGACAAGAAGATACAGGATCTTGAGAGCAAAGTCAACGCCTTGATGACGGCTCAAGAAGTGAAAAAAACGGGCATTCCATACCCGTATCCGAGGGAGTGGGATTTGATTCCTTATCCCCTAAAATTTAATTTGATTAACTTTACTCCTTTTGATGGCAGGGGTTCACCAACTCAGCACTTGATCTATTTCAAGTCACATCTCGGTGCAATATCAGGAAATGAAGCCCTGATGGTTCGGTCATTCGTAGGAATCCTCCGTGGGTCTGCCTTCGATTGGTACCAACGCCTGAAACCTGGAAGCATCAATAGCTGGGGAGATATGGAAGAACTGTTTCTCACCAATTTCTTCGACGACGACACGGAGGTCTCCATTGGCTCGTTGTTGGACGAGAAGCAGAAAAATGGGGAATCAGTTGACGTCTTTGTCAAACGGTTCCGGAACAAGACGGTGAACTGCCGAGATCCACTCACAGAGGAGTTTATCCTACAGACATGCCATAACAACTTGTCTTTGGATATACTGGAGATAATGGGGGTTGTACCCTCTAAGACTTGGAAAGAGTTGAAGGTTAGAGGTGAACAAGCTGAACGGTTTCTCAAAAGAAGGAATTTGGAGAGGGGTCAGCCACCAGCTAATAATCAAAATCAAAAACAGAACTTCAATTCTCGAGGCAGAGGAAGAGGGGCGGGAGCCGCTGTGGACGCACATCAAACGTCACAACAGCCGCCGCAACAACAATCGCAACAGTCATCATTCCAACTGGCACCGAATCAGAGTCAACAGCCTCAAAAGCAGTTTAAGCCCTCTGAGCCCAGATTCCCGAAGGAGTATTCGTTCAAAGATGATGAAGTCCCAGTTATCTTCAAATACCTGCTGGATAATAACAAGATTAAGCTTCCACCGGTCACAAACCAAGAAGAAGCGAAGAAGATTAATGACCCGAAATACTGTGCGTATCACAGGAGGGTTCACCATCCCACTAAAGCTTGTTATGTCTTAAAAGACAAAATACAAACTTTAATTGATGTTGGTATTGTGACCCCGAAGCCAAAGGAGAAGAAGGTGGGTGCAAACGCAGTCTCCATTAGCTTCGGATCAGTTCCCTTGTCCTGGTTTCAAGCCGAGTCGGTTTCAGAAGTAAAGATGCAAACCATCAATGATGACCCTCATGGACAGCGCCAAAAAGGGCTAGTATCACACACGGCCCCTAACGGCGAAATCATGTGGGTTCATCCGGATTTGCTCGAGGATGAACAATGGACGACATCCACGTCAAAGAAGAAATCGAAGGGTAAAGGAAAGGAAAAGTCCTGTTATGGAGCCTCGGCGATTCCGGAGAAAGACGACGATGAGATAGCAGCTCTACCACTTTCTGATGAAGAGCAGGAAGTTTTCGCAACAAGGGGTGGAAATGAATATCATTACCAGTATCCTGAAGCTTCTAATCCTAACGGCAAAACTCTGGCAGAACTGGGGGTGGTTACGACCCCGCCCATACCAATTGAGAAACCTCAGAAAGTGGTTAAGCAAAAAGAGAAGGAACCTCAACCCAGAGAGGTTCAACTTCCGAAGCAGCCTCGTTTCAATAAACCAATTGGACGAGACAAACCGGAAAGTTCAAATGCTCCATACCGCTTCGACGTCATGACTCAGTTAGCCAATATCCCAGCAAGGATCACGCTATACGAGTTATTACGCCTCTCGAAGGAAACCAGGACAGCTTTACAAGAAGCCTTGGCTGATTCTGAAGTGTTCCTTACTCAGATCAAGCCAGCTACTGAAGAGCCAAATTCATCGGTGCAGCACTGCAATTTGGCGGCCACAAAATTCCCTTGCATCGCTTTCACAAAAGAAGATATGCAAGTCAGGAACTCAAAGCATGATAGACCGCTATACTTTACTGGATATATCGGTTCGAGCATGGTCAACCGGATTCAAGTTGATCCGGGTTCCGCTGTTAGCATCATGCCACTCCGGTTGATGTACCACCTCGGAATTCCCGCCAGCAAACTAGCCTCCACAGGAACGGTCATCTATGGGTTCAATACTAGTGGATCAAGACCGTTGAGAAAAATCCGGGTGAAGTGTCAACTCGGAGATTTAAAGTCTGAAGTCACCTGC
Organism: Asparagus kiusianus; assembly: GCA_022839385.1. Classification (NCBI taxonomy): domain Eukaryota; kingdom Viridiplantae; phylum Streptophyta; class Magnoliopsida; order Asparagales; family Asparagaceae; genus Asparagus; species Asparagus kiusianus. Next base: position 9,217 of record BQKN01037241.1, read on the forward strand.
TATGTGATCGATGCAGAGATTTCCTATAACCTACTGTTGGGTCGTCCATGGATCCACGGTAATCTTATAGTTCCCTCCACCCTCCATCAGTGTTTGAAGTATGTCGACACTAATGAGGAGGTCAAGATGGTGTTCGCGGATAAGAAACCATTCAAGGGGTTAGAAAATTATTTTACTGACTCCTTTCTATATGGTGCTGAGTCCGATACTGAACCATCGGCCCATGGCACGGACAGCGGAGAAGAAGCTGATACCGAAGCCGGGCTCGATTATAGTGAAGGTCTTGTATTAAATGACATTGAACCTCTTGTAATCGATCTTGACGGTGATGAATCGTCGGACGAAAGTTGTAACTGGCAACTTGCCGATGAAATAATAAAGAATGATCTAGAGTATTCGCCTTGTCTTAATAATGTAATGTAGGAATTGTATGATAATCCTAATCTACACATGCCAATTCGCTCGTCCTGCACGGCGACGAAATATCTACAAAATTCAGACGGGACAACGGTGATCCTACCTGCAAAGACAGGGGGTGAGAAAGAAATAATTTTTGGAAAAGGGGATCCATCCCCAACTCCAGATCTTTTCTTAGACAGCAACTCTGATGAGGAAAAGCCGGGGCGACATTTCTCTCGGTATAGTTCGCAAGCTAATGACTATATGGAGAGGCAAGGCTATGATCTCTCGCTCGGTGAAGGTCTTTATTTTGGTCAAGGAGTTAGGGTTCCACCCCGTTCTACCTATGTACCAAAAGGAAAACCGGATAATTATTACACTCATAATAGAGGTCTAGGTTATGCTTCGTCATCTGATGACGAGTGTGGCCAACAGATCATTAACCAATTAAGAAGTGTGAGCGGACATTCATCCGATACTTCAATGTGGGATTCTGACACGAGCATTGGAGAGAGATTCAAAGCTCTAATGTCGAATATGGCAACAGTTGATCCTTCCACGACTGAAGAGGACGATCAGTTGCCTATTTGGGAAGATCCCTGGATGCAGTACATGAATATCCAGTATGGAGATCGATTTGAACAGAGAGAACCTCCTACTGAGGATAAAGTAGTCCAAATTAATATGGGTAACGAAGCCAATCCGAAACCTGTATTTATCAGCGGCGATCTTCCGCCGGATGAAAAAGAGGAACTAATTGCCCTAATTAAAGAGTATATCGACGTTTTCGCCTGGAACTACGAAGATATGCCAGGGCTCGATCCAAATGTAGCAATGCATACCCTTAATATAAAATCGGATGCTAAACCTGTCAAGTAACAGCAAAGACGGTTTCGTCCACAAATTATGGAAGCGATAGAAGCTGAAGTCAAGAAACTAATCGATTCAGGTTTTGTCAGGGAAGAACAACATCCTGAATGGTTGGCTAATATTGTTCCAGTCCTTAAAAAGAATGGGAAAATCAGAATTTGCATTGACTACAGAGATCTGAATGCCGCCTGTCCTAAAGATGATTTTCCTCTGCCCATTACAGACGTCATCATTGACAACACATGCGGGTTTGAAAGGATGTCATTTATGGATGGATTCTCAGGATATAATCAGATTAAAATGCATCCGGATGATGAAAAGCATACAACCTTCAGAACACCCCTTGGTGTATTCTGTTATACTGTTATGCCATTCGGATTGAAGAACGCTGGTGCTACATACCAACGAGCAATGACAAAGATCTTTCAAGAACACCTTCGGAAGATTGTCGAATGCTACGTTGATGACCTGGTCGTGAAGAGCCGTGACAAGAACGACCACATTAAAGATTTGAAGACGATGTTCGATCTTATGAGAAGTCACCAGCTAAAAATGAACCCGACTAAATCCTTCCTTGGAATGTCGAGCGGTAAATTTCTTGGATTCGTCGTCACCACTAAGGGCATTCATATTGATCCTGATAAAGTGAAGGCGATACATGAGCTGCAACCCCCAAGAAATCTTAAAGAACTCAGAGGATTGCAGGGTCGATTGGCATATATCCGTCGGTTTATATCGAATCTGTCCGAAAAATGTCAACCGTTTTCTAAACTTGCGAAGAAAGGCGTGTCGTTTATTTGGGATGAAGCATGCCAAAAGGCGTTCGAGGATATTAAAGCATATCTAGCGAACCCACCCATTCTCGTTGCACCGAAATCGGGCAAACCGTTTTTGATTTACGTCAAAGCGACGAGCCATTCGTTAAGTGCATTACTCGCACAAGACGATGATAACGGTCATGAGCAAGCAGTATATTACCTGAGTCGCACACTGGTAGGAGCTGAATCTCGTTATCCAATGATCGAGAAGGAATGTCTTGCATTGGTATTTGCTGTCCAGAAAATGCGACACTACTTAGTGGGGCAGACGATTTATGTCATCTCCAACATAAACCCTGTCCGCGTATTCATGACCCAGCCGGCGTCCATGAATTGGCGTTTAGCTAGATGGGTTTTACTCTTATCGCAATACGACTTGTACTTTAAGCAACAAAAATCGGTTAAAGGGCGAGCTATTTGCGACCTTTTAGCGGAAAATCCTACGAAGGATATAGTCAAGTTGTACGATGATCTGCCAGATGAAACTCACGAAGTTAATACTACCTCACATCAACAAGTGTGGCAGTTATACTTCGATGGGGCTTCCCGTGCAACCAATATGGCAAGCGCACCCGGATGTTCTAAAATCTCCTCAGGAGTGGGGGTCGTTTTAGTTTCCCCGGAAAAGCATGTCTTGCCTAGAGCATACTCGTTGACCGGACCATGTTCTAATAATGTGGCCGAGTACAACGTGTTAATAATTGGACTCAATTTTGCCAAAGAGCTGGGGGTCGAATACCTTGAAGCTTTTCGGGATTCTCAATTGGTAGTTAATCAAATACGAGGAGAGTATGAAGTCAGAAGTCAAGACCTGATTCCATACCACCAGGTGGCCATTGAGATGGCAAACTCGTTTGAAGGATTTTTCATAGAGTACGTTCCACGTCTCCAAAACGCGTATGCAGACGCATTGGCGGCATTGTCAGTATCATTGGCTCAACCTCCCGAAACAGAGCAATTGATTACAGTGAGGACTCACCAACTTATCGTTCCAATCTACGACTCGGATGTTAAAGAAGCATACTCAATAGCAGTTGAACCCGAAGTTCGAGATTGGCGCTTTCCCATTATCGACTATGTCCTACATGGTATATTGCCTAAAGATGTAAGAGAAAAGGAATCGATTCGGCGAAGAGCACCGAGATTTTATTACAACGCCACGGCGCAAATGTTGTATCGACGATCGTACGATGGTCTTTTACTTCGTTGCCTATCCGACCAAGAAGCAGAACAAGCACTCAAAGAGGCGCATAACGGAATATGCGATGCACATCAGCCCGGTCCTAAACTCTGTGATCGACTTAGAAGAATCGGGTATTACTGGCCAACTATGGTAAAGGATGCAGTTGACTATGCTCGACGATGTGAAGTGTGTCAGTTACATGCAAATTATATGCACCAGCCTCCCGAGTATTTACACCCATCGACAACGTCGTGGCCATTCGAAACTTGGGGCACGGATATTGTAGGTCCTATCTTCCCACCCTCGGTTAAAGGGGACCGCTTTATTTTGGCAATCACCGATTACTTCTCAAAATGGGCAGAAGCAGTTCCACTTAGAGAAGTAAAGACGAGTGATGTCATCAAATTTATCAAACACCATGTTATATATCGGTATGGTGTTCCAAGGCGAATAGTACACGATAATGGTCCTCAATTCGTCAGTAACGCATTCATCAAGTTCTGTGGCAAATTCGGGATTAAGGACGTTTCATCAATTACTTATAATCCTACAGCTAACGGATTGGCCGAAGCTTTTAACAAGACTATCATTAAAATCCTAGCGAAATTGGTGAAAACCAATAAACGAGATTGGGACGACAAACTTGGCGAAGCCCTGTGGGCTTATCGCACAACCGTCTGTACGCCAACCGGAACAACCCCATATGCCTTAACATATGGATGTGAAGCTGTTCTGCCACTGGAAATACAAATTCCTTCTCTCCGCATCGCTCTCGCAACGGGAATGACGACGGAAGAACATCATCAGAAACGTCTCGAGGAATTAGAGATGTTAGATGAGAAGCGCTTGGAAGCTCAACAACAGATCGAGTTTTATCAAGCTAGAATTTCTCGGACTTTTGATAAAAGGGTCCGACGATGAAGTTTTAAAGAAGGAGATCTAGTTCTGGTCGTCCGAAGACCTATGATCCTCACTTCTAAGAAGAAAGGAAAATTTGAACCCAAATGGGAAGGGCCGTTTGTAATAGAAACAGTCTATTCAAACGGTGCATATCGCCTGGTTACTCAGGATGGCAACAAACTAATGATGCCAATAAATGGGAAGTTCCTGAAAAAGTATTACCCATAATATATTCAGGATAACCCATGTAAAACGGAAAGTTCCTAGAGAGTCCTATACAGGAATTTTCGGGATAATCCGTTATCAGTTGATTATCATGAATGGAAAATGATCATGCGAATAATATGCTTTTACTACTTGTGTTGAGATGAGATTTAACGACAGTTAATCTTTCCTCACGAAATCTTGTAACACGATCATGGAAGGGGAGATTCAATGATTCGTAACCCCGCACCATGAAACCCCCACCGATCAGACCTACCAAAGGTCATCGGTCTATCGAACTCTTATGCCTAAAATCAAATTTTCCCACCGAGTAGTTCATGCAAGTCAACAAACTCATTGTTATTTGTACCCTACTCCTATTCCTCTTTCGGTCAAACCTTACGACAGTTAGGACCAAAGCCAAAATCCCCTCTCAATTCATTCCATGAACGAGAGGCCCACAAATTGAGTGATCAAATCTTTAAACAGTTAGAATCATCTCAAAACCCCCACTTGGTCAAACCTTCCTACAGTTAGGACCGCAATCAAAATCTCCTCTCGATTCATTCCATGAACGAGAGATCCACAAACTGAGTAATCAAACCTTATGACAGTTAGGATTATTCGAACCAACCCGGATTCTCTAAGTGGAGATCCCACTTTGAGTTTCCTTTGTATCAGGAGATAGAATATAAAATTCTTCCTCTCCAATTCTGGGTTTATCT
>BQKN01037242.1:0-10372 GCA_022839385.1 Asparagus kiusianus
TCGTCTGTTGGCCAAGACCAAATCGCCTTTCTTGAAAATCCGTTCTCTAACCTTTTTGTTGTAGGCTTTAGAAATACGGGCTTGATATAATTCGATCTGCTGCTGGGCTTGAAGTCGTTTGTCATCTAGGGCTTCAAGTTCTTGCAGACGCCGTTGATGTTTTTCTTCCTCTATTAGTCCCATCGTGATCACGACTCTCAAGGAAGGGATTTGAATCTCTAACGGCAATACAGCTTCACAACCGTATACTAGAAAGAATGGTGTAGCTCTCGTAGAGGTTCTCACCGTTGTGCGGTAAGCCCATAGACATTCACCGAGCCTTTCATCCCAATCACGTCGGCTCTTGGAAACAAATTTCTTGAGAAGTTTCACTATGGTTTTGTTGAAGGCTTCTGCAAGACCATTTGCCGGTGGATAATATGCCGTAGATGCGACACTCTGGATTCTGAATTTATCGCAAAACCTCTGGAACCCAAAACTGACGAATTGTGTTCCGTTGTCGTGAACTATTCGCCTCGGGACTCCAAAGCGGTAGATGATATGATGTTTAATGAACTTGATTACGTTTGAAGTCTTGACTTCTTTTAACGGGATTGCCTTCGCCCACTTGGAGAAATAATCGGTCACGGCCAGAATGAACCGGTGCCCTTTGGAGGTCGGAGGAGAAATTGGTCCCATGATATCCATGCCCCACTCTTCGAATGGCCAGGATGCAGATGTGGGATGTAAGTTCCCAGGTGCTTGGTGGATGAAATCCCCATGAATTTGACACGCGTGACAACGTTTAGCGTAGTCGACCGCGTCTGAGAACATTTTTGGCCAATAATAGCCAATTCGATGAAGGCGATCTCCTAATTTAGCTCCGGGTTGGTGAGCCCCGCACATTCCATCGTGAGCTTCTTTAAGGGCCTCTTTTGCTTCCTTCCGAGAGAGGCATCGAAGCAAAATGCCGTCATGGGATTTACGATATAGAGTCTGAGAGATTGCATCGTAATAGAATCGGAGGGCCTTTCGTTTGATGGTGGCCGCTTCCTTAGGATCATCGGGCAAAATTCCGTATAGGACATAGTCAATATATGGAAATCGCCAATCTCTAGACTCGAATTCTATAGAGGTTGTACAGACTTCTTCCGTCATTGTCTTGTCTGAATTTCCTTCTGTAGGAATCTTAGAGCAGTATAATCCATGTCCTACGACGGGGATCGTCGTTTCGATACCTGGCGGTAATGCCAGCGAAGTTGCCAATGAAGCCAAAGCATCAGCGTAAGCGTTCTGAGCCCGTGGGAAGTATTCAATAAAGAATCCCTCGAACTTCTTAGCTTGCTTCAGCACTGTGAAGTAGTACGGGATTAGGTCCTCATGACGTACTTCATATTCCCCTCGGACTTGGTTTACAATGAGCTGAGAGTCACCATAAGCCTCAAGATGCTGAATATTAAGTTCTTCAGCAAGTTGCATCCCTAGTAGCAGAGCATTATACTCAGCTACATTGTTGGTGCAAGGTTCGATTAGGGAAAATCCTCTTGGGATTACGTGACCGTTAGGAGAGACGAACACCACTCCTACTCCCGCAGTAATTGCTCCGTGAGGGTTTGCTCTAGATGCACCGTCGAAGAATAATTTCCACACTTGTGTAGATTCTTGAGCAACACAAGCTTCAGCGACTTCGTCGGGCAATTCCTCATACAATTTAGATGTCCCTGGTACTGGATGATCGGCTAAAAAATCTGCCAATGCTTGACCCTTTACTGCTTTTTGGGGCATGAATTGCATGTCGTATTGCGACAAGAGAATGGCCCATTTTGCAAGCCGACAGTTTAGGGACGATGGTTTCATCATCAAGACTCTCAAGGGATTCACCTTAGAGATGACGTGAATTGTTTGTCCAACTAGGTAATGTCGCATCTTTTGAACTGCGAATACCAAAGCGAGATATTCTTTTTCGACCGGGTTATACCAGTGTTCGGCTCCCATCATCGTTCTGCTTAAGTAATAGATGGCTTGCTCTTGACCCTGATCATTGTTCTGGGCCAACAAAGCCCCTAGAGAATGATTCATGGCCCTCACATATAGTAGGAATGGTTTTCCCGATATTGGGGCCACGAGAACCGGTGGTTGAGTGAGGTATCTCTTGATCTCCTCAAATGCTCTCTGACATTCTTCATCCCAGACGAAGGATACGCCTTTCTTCATAAGCTTCGAGAAAGGTTGGCAACGCCCCGAGAGATTAGATATGAATCTTCGGATGTATGTTAATCTGCCTTGTAGGCCTCTAAGCTCTTTGAGATTCTTCGACGGCGGCATGTCTTGGATGGCGCGCACCTTCTCTGGATCCAGAGAAATTCCCTTGGACGTGACAATAAATCCGAGGAATTTTCCACTTGATACTCTGAGAAATGATTTTGTCGGGTTCATCTTCAGCTGATGTGTTCGCATGATTTCGAACATAGTCTTCAAGTCTGCAAGATGATCATCCTTACATTGACTTTTCACTGCTATGTCGTCAACGTAGCACTCTATCTTCTTACGCAGATGTTCATTGAAGATGGCGTTCATTGCTCGTTGATAAGTTGCACCTGCATTCTTCAGGCCTAAGGGCATCACTGTGTAGCAATACACCCCCAGTGGTGTTCTGAATGCGGTATGCTTTTCATCTTCGGGATACATCTTGATTTGATTGTATCCGGAGAACCCATCCATGAAAGACATCCTTTCATATCCACAGGTGTTGTTAATCATGACATCGGTGATGGGAAGTGGAAACTCGTCTTTTGGACAAGCTGCGTTAAGGTCACGAAAGTCGATGCATATACGGACCTTACCGTTTTTCTTGGGCACTGGAACAATGTTGGCTACCCAGTCCGGGTGTTGTTCCTCTCTGATAAAGCCTGAGTCTATAAGCTTTTTCACTTCGGACTCAATTGCTTCCATGATCTCTGGACGAAACCGACGTTGTTGTTGTTTAATGGGTTTGGCATCCGGATCGATGTTGAGACGATGCATGGCTACTTTTGGGTCAAGACCAGGCATGTCTTCGTAATTCCAAACAAAGACATCTATATATTCTCGGACAAGAGATATGAGGTCTTCTTTCTCGGATGATGATAGACTTTCGCTTATGAAAATTGGTTTAGGGTCATGTTCATCCCCCATGTTGACCTGGATTACGTTATCTTCAGTGGGTGGTTCGCGTTGTTCGAAACGCATATCTCATAAGATGTTAAGACGTTTGATCCATAGGTCATTGGTTGATTCAATCAACTCTTCATCACCCCCTGTATCTTCATCTGGACGACAAGTCGAAACCATATTCACGGTCAGATTTTTAAAGAAAGGCCCGACACTGACATCGGACTCGTATGAAGATGTTCCGGATGAGTGGTTCTGTCGCAGATAGTTACTTATTTCATTCTCTGAGACAGCGGGAGGTGTGACAAATCCTAAGCCTCTCCTGGTTTTTTGATAATAATCTGGGGGTTTCCCTTCAGGGGTTAGGGACATTCGAATTGGTGTTCGCCTTCCCTTCCCGAAGTTTAGACCCTGTTTTTCGTCAAAGTCATACCCCAGTTGTTTCATTAGCTGGAGGGAGTTGGGTTCGTGATAATGGAATTGAGGAACTCCATCATCTTCCTCCGAACTTCCTCGTCTGAGCTGTTCAGGTTTGACTTTACCAAAACAGATCGGCTTCTGCCCTTTCCTTTTGGATGGGACTTTGAAGAAAGCCTTCTGTGCATCTTCTATTTCTTCACCTGAAACGAAGGATGACTCGATTGGCAACATGAGTGATGCCTCTGCGCACAGTACGTGCCATGGGTTGGTACCTGCATTAGGATCATTCTCTATTTGTTCATTTTTAGAGGACACATCAGACAAGTACGCCAAAATAAAATCTTCATTAATGCACCATTCACCCCCACTCGGTACATTATTATCACTCTTACTCGGACCCATTACATCAAAGTTTAAATCCCATGGATAATCCTCTTCAGGATCTGGTTTGATATCAGCTTCATTGCCGCTATCCCCATCTTCTTTCTCCTAGGATTCGAGGTAAAAGACGGAGTCGGTATGAAAGTTTTCAACTCCTCTGAAAGGATACTTCTCCGCAATCAGGGTTCGAACCTCTCCTTCATCATTGGCATATTTCATGACCTGATGTAGAGTAGATGGGACAATGTGGTTTGCATGTATCCATGGTCGTCCTAACAAAAGATTGTAGGACGTGTCCGCCTCTATTATGTAACAGGTCACCTCAGACTTGAGGTCTCCGATTTGACACCTGAGTTTGATCTTCCCTAGGGGCCGAGTGCTGTTTGCGTTGAACCCGAAGATGGTTGTCTGGGTGGGGTTCAGCCGATGTATAGGGATTCCTAAGACCTGCATGACCCTGTAAGGCATGATGCTGAGCGCTGAGCCCGGGTCAACTTGTACACAGCTAATTTCCGACGACCCAATGTACCCTGTGTAGTACAGAGGTCTGTCGTGTTTGTGTTTAACCTGCATATCTTCTTGAGTAAAAGATATGCAAGGTAAGCTTCTTGCTTCTTGCAGACATTGTCGACAAGTTTGTTCTTTAGAAGCCTCGGGAATTGGAGTGACTTGGGTGATGAAGCTTTCCGTGTTCTTTAATGCTTCAATTAGAGCTTCCTTGGTAGTCTTGGACAGTCTCAGGAGCTCATATAGTGTAATTCTAGCCGGTATGTTGGCCAGTTGTGCCATGACATTGAATTGAAAGGGAGCACTTGACTCTGCGAGTTCCTAGTGAAGATTTTTGTTGAACCAGACCTCTTTTTGCTTTCCCTTATCAGCCGGCTTTTTCGGTATAGAACCCCCAGCGTCTTGGGGCTGTTCTTCAGCTTCTTGAGGATTCTGGCCATAATCTCTCAAGTAAGCTTTTCCCGACAGAGTGCCAGGGTTATCTCCTGGGTATGCTGCCAGGACAATCCTCTCTTCTTCTGAATCAGTGAGAGGTTTGAGGTGATCATCATTTTTAGTAACGGAGGGGCTAATCATGTTGGAAGACTTAGCCTTACCCCCTTTCTTCTTGGACGAGGTGCTCGTCCACTGTTGGTCTTCCAGCAGATCAAGATGAACCCACATGATCTCTCCTTTTGGAGTGGTGAGGGGTATCAATCCCTTGTCTTTATGACTATGCAAGTCAGCATTCTTCAAGTGCATTTCTCCCTTATGAATGGGAACGATGCCATTTGCAGTGGTCACCGGTGGGAAGTCGCCGAATTGGACCGCTATCAAGTTGGTAGACACGGTCTTCTGCTCGGGCTTCAGAGTGAGCATGTTTGCATTTACCAGATTTTGCAGAATGTCTTTGAAGACGTAACATTTTCTGGTAGGGTGACCCAGGAACCTGTGATAGCGGCAATAGTTGGGATCATTAACTTTTCCTGCCTCATCCGGTTTCCTGATTTTGGGAAGCTGCAGTTTGTTATTCTTCCGAAGTAGTTGGAACAAGGTGTCCACATGTTCTTCTTTGAATGAATACTGCTTTGGCGCTCTCTGTTGATTTGGCGCCTTGCCTTGCTTAGTAGGCGGTGGTACTCGCGTATAGTCAGCTGCTAAAGTTTCTTTTCCCTTAGACCGCTGGGCATTATGTTGATTGCGTTGTTGCTGCGGTTTGAGTTGTGGCTCTTCTTCAGCTTTAACTCGCGCCACTATCTCTTCAGCTTGTTCTCCTTGTGAAACTAGTTGTCTCCAGGAGCGACACTCCGCTACCCCCATCTGGGTAAGGAGCTGAGTCTGCAGATTGTGCCTGCAAGTTTCAACTAGGGTTGATTGGGTCATACCTGAGGGGCATCGTAATGCCATGCTGTGAAATCTCTCCACGTAAGCCTTAATAGACTCTCCCTTCTTCTGTTTGGTGGCGAGAAGAGTCGGGACCAAGACTTCTGTATCATCTTCGAAGAACCTGGCCAAGAATAGCCTTTCTAAGTCTATTCATTTCTGGATAGACCCAGCAGGCAATTTCATGAACCATTCAAAGGCAACTCCTTTAAAAGTGCCGATGAACAAGCGGGTTAAGATAGCGTCATTTGCTACCACATCTCCAGTCTGGGACTTGAAGTAGTAGATGTGCTGGTTTGGCGATCCTGTGCCATCGAATGGTTGCAAGGTAGGGGCCTTGAACTTAGGAGGGTAGGGGGCTGTGTCCCACTCAGCGAGATAAGGCCGTATTACCCCTTCTTCACGAAGCTCGCTTCTGTTGGCCATTGCGTTGAGGCGGGCTTCTAGCTCATCCACTTTGGTGGACTGAGGGTGTAATTCTCTTTCTGTCTCCTTCTCATTTTCAGAGGAGGATTCCAGGTTATGAGTTTCGCGATCTGAATGTTTAGTCGCTTTTTGTTTTTCCTTCGATGTGGTTCTTCGGGAAGATTCAGGTCTTTGGTCTTTTTCAGCCAGGAGATGGGCCAACATATCCTTTACTTGGAGAAGTGTCACCTGTTGCGCTTGGAGCATGACGTGGTGTTCGTCAACTCTCTTAGCTAAGTCTTCATGATTCCCTATTGTGTAAACAGAGACTTCACGAGCTACAACAGAGCTGGAAGATTGGGATTCGGCTATTGCTGAATGTTTCTCGTTAGAAGCGATCCCCTTGGCTAACCTTTGGTAGTTAACCACGTGAATAGCTCCTGTACGAGTTCGGGTGTGTTGGTACACCCCTTCAAACTCTTCGCACCTTTCCTGAACAGTCGGGGAATGACTCCTTTGTGATTGGGATCAAGAGCCTTCCCTCTACCTATCACATTTATAGTGACTTCGGGGTATTCAGTCTCGGTCGTCTTCTTTCTGTATCGGCGTTGTCGCTTGGCAGGCCTGACAACGTTCGTCAACCTGTCGAATACAGACTGCCGAGGTGCAGATGTGCAGCAATGACACTCCGAAAGGACCGTCGAGATAAGCCTCTCATATTGATATGAGTGAGCTGCTTGTACTGTTGGTTTTCCTCTTGACAACAATTCCCGCAGATCAGGAACTTGGGAGGAAACTTTCCCCGGGTGTGGAGGCGGAGATGGAACCCCCTGCCCTTAGGTGGATGAAATTGGTTCTTGCCGAACGTGGATTTTGAAACCACGCTGGTTTTTCTAAACTTGGCGGACCTCTTGATGATCGTGTTCTTGAAGAGCAACGCGAGGGTCGCGTTCTTGAAGGATAACACGAGGGTGGCGTTTGGATTTGTAAACATTAGGCCGGGGCCTACGTTTAAATGATGAAACAGACCCGCGAGGGTCATGTTTGTGTTTGTATGTGGGAAAATTGCAATGAAAAGAAGAAAAGAAAATTGAATTGAATTCCTTTAATTCCGATTACAACTCGATTACAAAAGAGAGGAGAACGAACTTGGTTCTCCCCTTTATTTAAAACTGGGTTCTTCACGGTGGCGATGGAATGTCTCCCTCGAATGCTCACGTCGAGTTTGCTCTCCGTTGACGATCCGCACGTCTTGATTCACTGGAACAATATCTTCTCCTCATGATTTGACGTTGTAGAGAACTTGCAAAGCAAGTTTGAAACTCTTGATGAGTTGATAACTCTGAACGAATTTTGAAGAACTCTGTAAAAGAGTTGATTTGAACCGAGAATCGGTTCTCAAGCTAAGGCCGAAGGCTCTCTGTTGGTGCAGTTGAAGATGATCTTCGTTGGAGGATGATGCTGAATTCCTCCAAAGATCGCCCAATGATCTCTCCTGTTGCTGCCAAGTCTCAGATCTGAAAAATGCCCGCCTTCAGTGGTTGATCCGATCCAAGAAATTCCAACCTTTAACTCAGTCGAGTTTACTCCCTTTTATAGGGGATTAAGGGGGTGTAACTACCCTCTAAATCCACTCCTAAGTGGGCGTGATTTCCTCAGATCGTGGGGAAAATAGTTCCTGCAACCGTTCAGCTCGTGCTTGAATGAGTCAAACTCCTACGTTGGCGTTCGGGACCCTAACTCCTCGTTTTAGACTGGAGACGCGGAGTTGGGTACCCGCTGGACGTTGAAAAACGTGGGTCCGACCCCAGCGTTTTAATGTTGTAACGCGGGTTCGACCCTCGCGTTTTGATGTTATAACGTGGGTTCGACCCTGGCGTTTTGATGTTGTAACGTGGGTTCGACCCTAGCGTTTTACTGTTGACACACGGGGAGGACCTCCGCGTTTTGGTGTTGATACACGGGGAGGACCTCCGTGTCTTGCCTTGAAGAGATTATCACCAAGTAATCTCTTTTGTCATAGCGTTATAAAGATCATTGCCTTGTAATCTTCGTCTTGGCTCCTTGAGAATATGAGAGTCGTCAGATTATAACTCCCGATGTTGATTGTGAGTGCTATTGAACTAGAGCTCTCATCGGTTGTCGTGAAGGTCGTCAGATTGTAACCTTCATTGATCTACGTGAAAGTCTTCAGATTATAGCCTTCTGGAAGTCGTCAGATTGTAACTTCCATAATCGGTGTTTGATGGGGGATAAGCTATCTATTGTGATTTTTAGACAGCCTACAGAACCCCCTCCAAAGTTTTCGAAAGTTCGTGGTTGACTGGGACGAATTTTCGGAATACTTTGGATCTCAACTCTGATCCTGGAGCTGTTGATTCCTTGTCGTAAAGGAGTCGTTCTCTGCACTCGCTTCGAAGGCATCTTGGTTGAAGGGATTTGTCACACAGGACCTGTGTGAAGGTATGCACCATAATCCTGCTTCTAGAATGTGGGGGTGGACTCTGCATTTTGAACTTGAGACGCGAGTCTCACCCTTACATGTTGAATTTGGAACGCAGGTGTGACCTCGGCGTTCGGTTTTTGCATCGCGGGTCTAACCTCGGCATTTTGACTTGAAACGCGGCTATGACCTTGGCGTTATCATTTTTGCAACGCGGGTCTGACCTCGGCATTGTGGTTTTTGCGACGCGGGTCTGACCTTGGCGTTTTGAATTGAAACGAGGCTGTGACCTGGGCGTTGTAGTTTTTGCGACGCGGGTCTGACCTCGGCATTGTGGTTTTTGCGACGTGGGTCTGACCTTGGCGTTTTGACTTGAGACGCGTAGGTGACTTTCATGCATTTTTGAAGACGCGTAGGTGACTTTCATGCATTTTTGACTAAGTCTTTGAGACTTGTCTTTCGCTTATCTGTTGCAAGTCTCAGCTCACATCCATTAAGCTAATGGACCTACGAATATGCATAGGATTTTTGGCAAACCCTCAGCCATCAACGGATTTGATAAGCCTTTACCGACTACCGTTTGAGTCGGGCTAGCATGTGGATTGTCTAAGTCCGTTCCACATGTAACGTTGTGCTAAGAGAATGAACTCTCTTAGACTTGATGCTATGATTTTGAATACATAGACTCTGTCATTTTTACGAAAAAAGACTAACCGGCGATGCGTGTTAGGCGTAGACTTATCCCTACTTAGGATTTGGGATAAAGTTCCCCATGCGTGTAAGGCACGGATTTTGGTGTCTTTTTCACGGCAAAAGACTAACCGGCAACGCGTGTTAGGCGCAGACTTATCTCTAATTAGGGATCGAGATAAAGTCCCCCATGCGTGTAAGGCATGGATTCTGGTGTTATTAATAACAACCTGCTACGATGTTGAATACGTAGACTTCATAATTATTACGGGAATAGGCTACCAGGCAGTATGTGTTAGATGCAGACTTATCTCTAATTAGGGATCGAGATAAATTCCCCTATGCGTATCAGGCATGGATTTCGGTGTTATTAATAACAACCTGCCACGATGTTGAATACGTGGGTTTTTGTCCTTTTTACGGTCAAAGACTCACCGGCAACGCGTATTAGACATTGACTTATCCCTTCTTAGGATTCGGGATAAAATTCCCCATACATGCAAGGTATGGATTCAGAGATTATTAATTTAATGATAATCACTGGCTACGATATTGAATACGTAGACTTTGTCACTGTTTCTTCCTGTGCTATTCGAAACACTGAAAGAAAATTAGAAGTGCCAGAAGTGTAGTATTAACTTGGCGTGAATTTTCACTTAGAGTGAAATTCAGAAAATTTCTTTATTATCACTGGGATAATTCTAGAAAATATTTAATCCACTGGGGATTTTATAGTGAAAACTTGCTATTCTTGTTGAAAAAGGATTAACAAGTTCATTGGGGAGAGTTTGACTGTTAGAGGTGTGATGTTAACCTAACAGTATTTTGTGGGCCTATCGCTCTATTGAAGAGAGTCGATAAGTTGATTTGTGTTGTCAGAGGTGTGATGTTAACTTGACTGGTTTGTGTTGTGATTGGAGCAATTTTGTGGACTTATCATCCTATTGACGAGGATTGATAAGTGGATTTTGTCAGAGGTTTAGTGTTTCGTGACAAGAGAATGTTGCGATCAGAGCAACTTTGTGGACTTATCAT